>JANHFR010003196.1:57173-67467 GCA_032468015.1 Mimophis mahfalensis | reverse complement strand
AGGACAGGAAGGCCTGGAGGAACATTGTACATGGGGTTGTGATGGGTCAGACACAACTTCGCAACTAACAACAACAACGAGAGAATTGTGTCTGTAGTATCTGTTTTTTTAAAGGGAGAGAATAATTCTTTTCTTTTAAAAATGTGTTTTAGTATATTGTACAATCTTTAGTGTTTTATTTATTTATTAATAAACAAACAAATAAATTTTATTGGTCACCCATCTTGTCATAGGGTGACCCTGCATGGCTTACAGTTACATATACAATTAAAACATAAAAAGTTAAAATCAGACTTTAAAACCAAGGACGCCCGGGGAAAGCAGGGGCAGAGTGGGGAGGGGTTGGTGGGATCTGTTATTACTCAATCAACCATGCTATATCATTGCACTGAGTATGTTTAGAAGTTTGCATTGTGTGCATTCTTGAGAGTGTGCATTGCATTGTGTGCATTCTTGAGGGAGACCAGTTTTCTTATTTGCTTTCTTGTAGATTTTAGGGGACATGGTTTTGCTTTTGGAGATTCTTTTTCTCAAATCTTCTCAAATTCTCTTTGTGGATTTGGCCCGTTGAAGCTACACTGAAGAAAATAAGTTGTTTGGAATTTAATTTAAATTCAAACTCTACTTCAGCCTTCAAAAGATTGCTTGTGAATTACTCAGGAAGGACACAGTCTTGAGAAGGCAATTTCCAGTATTGTTCAGAATAGTTTTTCAGAATGTTTGTAACCTAGAAAAACAAGTATTTGTAAACAGAGGAAACTGTATTTCTTCAATCTGCATCCTTGTCCATAGTAAGTATTACTTATTAAGTCTATCAGCAACTCTACAGTCTACTCTTATACTGACTCTGAAAGTCCTTTGGAAATTGGAAGTTTTAGGAATTCATTTCAAAGAGCCTTATCAGAAAGTAGTAAATAAACAGATGCTGTGAAAATTTACCATTTTCACCACAATTTTAAAATAATGTACCACTTGTATTGACCCTGGAAGGAAGTTTTAAAAACACAAACCTCTTACTAGTTTGTGATGATGAAATCAAAATTCATTAGCAATGCAGTTCCTAGCCAGAATTTATATGCTCTATTATATTTCAAATATTCCTCAAATGCTAATTTCATTATCCTGACATATTAGCCCTGACAATACAAAAGAAGATGAAAAATGTGGTTTTCTTTGTAGTAAATACATTAGAGAAATAAAATCTGAATCAAGCACTTTCAATACTACATGCTTAATCACTGTTTTGCCACAACACAACTCTTGCACACAACTCTTAAAAGCAATCTCAAAAACATGAATTCTTATTCGGAAAGAGAAAAAAGAGAAGCTAGTTTTGCTAACTATAATTTTTAAACTATTTAACTATGTGGCCCATGTATGAACCTATTTTTAAATGTTTAAATATAGCAGTTCTCATCTGGGAACTACACTTGATTTATTGAGTGTGGATTTCTCACATAGCAACCAATAAAATGGCATCCAAAATGAACAAATATCTTTGTGCACAACAGCAGACAAACCAAGCAAGCTTTAGTTCAATTTTCAAAATGGGGAAGAGGGAATGATTTGAAATTAATACTGAAAATTATCTAATCTTATTTTTTAATAATCAACAAGATATTCGGACAATAAATAAAGAATAACTCATTCAAATACCTTCCCTGAAAGAAGTCAAGATGAAAAGAATGCAATTTTCATTGTCCTTTACCCATTTTGATACTCTAGTATTGTTTTTAGTTCAATGTGAGTAACGAAACGGAAAGCTGTAGTAAATGTCAATTCCTAAGTACCTCAGACGTTGAGTCTCTTAAAGCAAACTGGGTAAAGAGGAGAAAACCTGTGAGAAGAGCGTTACCTGTGTCTGCAACAGGAATGCCTGCTGGGAGACACAATCAAGGTCCAAATTACACAAAGCTGTCTAGGAATTCAATAGCTAGTAGGGGTCCTATTTATAGCAATGTGGATAGAAAAACACCTTTAAAAAGTACTCAGCAAGTTCTTTAGTAGTATCAAGACAATCCCGTCCATTCACACAATTTCTGACAATTTCTGAAAGGCATGCCAGTTACAATAGCAGGAATGTCCTAATGGAACTGGGGTTCTCTTATTGTACAGATAACTTACAACCATTCATTAAACAACTACAGTATTTGAAATTACAACCGTGCTGTAGGGACTTACAACGCCTACCTAAAGTTTTAATCATTGCAGCACCCCCTCTGGTCATGTAATCAAAGTTTGGGTGGTTATCAATGTACTCACTCTTACAACCACAGGAGTGTTGCAATCCCCCCTCCCCCACATGGGCTAAGGGGCCTTTGCTGGCAAGTTTTACTGGTATATGGAAACTTGCTGTGGGCCTGAAAGTATTGGCTGGCTAGGCCCAACAGCATGCGGCCTTCCCACCTCCATTCCCAAAACCCTTCTCCTCCCCACTGCAGATGGAAGACCTCAGCTGACTAAGCCCAATGGCATGCAGACCTTCTCCCTCCCTCCTCTCCTTCCCACACTACCAAGAGGCCTGGCCTTCTTTTTGCCTCACCTTGCCAAGTCCATTTGCCTTTCCCTTTCCCTGCTGCTGCTGACAGGTGTGCCCAACTGATACAAAGCAGTGGTGGGATTCAGGTTATTTTTACTACCAGTTCTGTGGGCGTGGCTTAGTGGGTATGGCTATGTTGTCAGCCAATCAGAGGTGGTATTTGCTGATGTCGGCCAATCAGAGGTGGTTCTCCGAATCAGTCAAAATTATTGCTACCGGTTCTCCGGAACCTGTCGGAACTGGGTGAATATCACCTCCGATACAAAGCTCAGTTAGAAAGCTAGCAGACAAACAATATTCCTCAAAGCTAGAAAGGCAATCTTTCAGTCAGTGAAGTGGGCTTTGAATATTGGGGCTTCTGGTATCAAAGTTTTTTCACCTCTGGTCCTGCTTGGTGCGCAATGAGGGTCCTCTTGGACTCATGGCTCCTGCTGGAAGAGGAAGAGGGTCTTTGCACACCTTCAAGTTGTACACCAACTGCGCCATTCTAGGACCAGCAAACTTTGCTCACTGTACTTGTTATTTCCCATTTGGACTATTGCAATATGCTCTACATGGGCTGCCCTTGAGTGCTTGGAAGCTTCTGCTGGTACAAAGTGCAGCTGCCTGGGTTATAAATGGTGTTGGCTACAGCACTGCTTCAGGGGCTGAGTGGTTGCCAGTGTGTTTCTGGGCTCAATTCAATGTGCTCTTTATCGCTGTTTAAAGTCATTCATGTCTTGAACCAGGTTAGTCTTCTCCTGTTATTTCTACCTGTGTAATATGATCTGGCAAGATGGGCATTCTTCAGGTCCCACTGGCCAGTTCCCGCTGACAGGGACCAGGATACATGCCTTCTGTCACTGCCCTTGCCCTCTGGACCAGTCTCCCTCCAGAGATTAGGATGGTCCCAACCCTGATGGCCTTTTGGAAGGAATTCAAGACTTGTCTATGTACCCAGGCCTGAGGTCCCAAGTGGGTGAAGGGCCCAATTTCCTAATTTATGTTGACACTGATGGATTATAATATCTATTTATGTTTTTTAATGCCCTGTACTTCTCCCCCTGAGGGAGAAGGGCGGTATATAAATTTAATTAAAATAAATAAATAAATAAATATTGGCTGCTAATTGAATTTAATTTCTCTTTTGTGTTGTCTAAATTGTCTTTATGATTGTATGCTGCCCAGTGTTACTGGTCTGAGGTGGGTGGCTATACAAATTAAATGAATGAATGAATTAAAGCTCTTCTCCTGTAACCGTAAAGGCTGAATTTCAAATGATTCCAACTTTATTTGCAGTCATCTGACCTCCACATCCTTCTTTGGTAAATACAGTACGTGTACAGCTATAATAATACAGCTATGCCAACATCCAGGAATTATTACTTACCCTAGGACATTATTTAACTATAAAGCTCTGCTGACCCCTAGACAGTGGAACCTTGGGTTGAGAATGCTTTGGTTTGCAACCAATTCAGGTTCTGAATAGAAAACAGCTTCTGAACAAAAAATGGTGTGGAAAGCTTCATTTCCGTGCCATTTTCCCATCTGCGCATGCGCAAGAAGCATTGCTTTGGGACATGACCAATTCGGGTCACGAACGCAATCCCAGAACAGATTGCATTCGCAACCCAAGGTTTCACTGTACTCAGAAGTAATCCTAGCTTTGCTTCTGCATAATGCATACGAAACCATACTCCTTACACAGTCTGGCCAAAAGGGTTTTTTTACCTTCTGAACAAAGAAAAATTTCAAGTGTAATTGTTATCTGACTTTAGCTGGCTCTTGCTTGCTCTGTATATTTGTTATATAAGCCTGAAAAGGTTAGCAACTTTGGATAAAATCATTAATAAATAAATCACTCTGGATGTTTCACCAGCAGAGGTCAAAGGTAATGGTCCTGCAATGAATCTATTTTGTCTAAAAGCAGCAGTACCAACATATTTTACATACGGCTGTTTTCATCATAAACTGGAAAAGCTTTTTCTAGAAATGGTGCAGGATGAGTCATAAACTGCAAGGCAGTAAAGCATTTCACAGTTGATAACTTGATACAGAGTGATTAATTCAGGCGTTGTTTTCCATTGTTTTCCATTGGATCCCATTTATTAGGCATAGTGCTCTCCAAAAAGTACAGACACTTCCAGACTGTAGATAAAACCTGTTGTAAATTATGTGCATTTTCATATCTTATGTACACGAGGTAGCTCTAATCACATGTAAACAAAAGTTAGGTAATGTTGAGTGGCAAGATTTATTGACTCTCTCTGACACATTATTATGTGTGTTTTTTTAAAAACCCAGATCTGTGGCATGTTTAACAACAAATATTATAAATATAGTAGGTTAAATACATTATTAATTGAATGGACTAAATTTTAGGTTTGCTCTTGAAACAAGTTTAAATCTTTCAGACATCTAACTATATTCTTTCAACCCTGAGTTATCAAATGAGAAACTGCTCTGCAAGATCTCCTCTGTGCAAAAATTTATTTCTAGCTTATTTAGTATTTTAAAAGAAATCCCTGCCATTGATAATCAGCTCCATTTGTAATTCTGAGATAAGTCTACTTTTGTTCATTGAATAAGCAGCCACTTTTGTCAAAGAACATTTTGAGTTTATATCAGATACCTGGTAGCCTAAAATTGAGACAGGGAGAATCAACAAGTCACTGCTTCACTATGAAGCAGGCAGCTCCATCTGTGCTTTTCTTTAACTCAAAATGAAGTATGGGGATCAAACCTGAAACTTTCTCTGCCCCACATATATACCGTAAGTAAAAAGAAAATCCCCACTGAAGGATCTGAACAGTCTTCACGAGTTATCTACCTTGGAAGCGCACAGCCTCACAAATCTAAGCATAAGGACAACTATAAGAAGGGGGGAAATCCAACCAACATATTATAATCCCAACTAAGAAAAGATGCTATGGAGATATCCTAAGTAACAACCGCAACATATTATCTTGGCAGCAGCAATCATGTCAGCAAGACCTGTTAAAGTAGCAACTGGAGGGGATCAGGAGGCTAACATGACGTGATTGCAAGAAAGGAAATGATCTGAAATATCAATTGCATTGGAAAGGCAATGACAAAGATAAATTCCTATCACCTAATTCTAGAGTACTTGTGGGGTTGTACACTGGGGTGTCAGCAAAATATGATTAAAAAAAAGTCAAGATTGCAGTTACCCCTCCTTAGCTTGATAGAACTATCCTGGGCAATCAGTGACCAAACTGCACCACTCTTTTGGCACAGGAAGCACATGTTTCTTCTAGAATCTAGAAGAACTTACAGAGTTTCTGGGATGGCCATGTTTGCTATAAATTCTATAATCCTGCCTCTGGGTAATATAGGTTAGGAATACTAGGATGAGAAAAACAAAGCAAAGAATTAGGACTGACTTCCCATTTGGCTGAGTACAGCTGAAACTTAGCTCTATGGTAACATTTTGGAAAAAAACTTTTTAGCAACTTTATTTTTCTTATATCACAAGCATCTAATCACTGAAATTGTTCAAAATCCATACTTTCTGCAAGTAAGATGTAAAACCACTGAAATCAAGTAATCGTGTCTTTCAGAATTATATTTTTGTTTACCTAACATTTCACTTTTTAAAGTGTTCATTGGTAATTGTATGGTTATCAGAGTGTTGCCAAAACAGTTTTTAAGTTTAAGAATGACCTAGTAGTCACAAAATTACCCTAACTTGAGTTTATGGTTTTGAAGATGAATATAAGTATCACTCATCAAAAAGTGGTACCCTCACTATGTATTTGGGAAAGGGGAGGAGATAAGGTAATTTCATAGGCTGTAGCATTTTAACTAAGTTTTCCCTCAAACTTTGTCCATATATTTCTTATCAAATTACAAAACTGAAAAACCTAATATTGTTTGAAGTACTTTCCAATATGACTGTGAAAAAGCTTTTTATTAGAAATGTCAGAGGGAAAATATAAAAAATTATACTACTGTATGTTGCCTGTTAAATTTACAAAGATAATTTTGATGTTCATGTTAAAGAGATCTAAACTGTTCTTGGGGTGGACAACGTAAGTCATGAAACACCTTGTTTTTGAAAATGCACGTGTTCTAAAATGGCATTATTTGGAAACTAATGGAAAGTAACAGATCATTTAAAGTACATTTTGGTCTA
Source organism: Mimophis mahfalensis (assembly GCA_032468015.1). Lineage (NCBI taxonomy): Eukaryota > Metazoa > Chordata > Lepidosauria > Squamata > Mimophis > Mimophis mahfalensis. The sequence continues at coordinate 60,793 of JANHFR010003196.1, read as the reverse complement.
CTGGGAAGAGCAAAAACAGCAGACAGAAAAAATAAGCACACCTCCTTCCATATAAGACTCTTCCCTAGTCTATTAAGTTAGCCAGGAAAAGTTCAATTAGAAGAACATGTCAGGAAACTAATAGTGTTTTTCTCTACTTGCATTTCAATGGTTAGATTGACCTATAACATTTAAATTAGTGACTAGATGATTGTATAAGAAGCATACATCAAATTTCATAAGCAGTATTCAAGGCCAAACATTCAAAATGTCTGTATTTTGCAGTATAGACTATATTATTATACTTCTCTTTCTTATTGTATTGCAATGATGATGATGCAAATTATTTAATTTTTGTCCACTGCAATTTTATACTCATTATTTCAACTCTTGAGTTATCTGAACTGAATTTGTAATGACATATACTGGCCTGTTCCATATAATAAAAATGTTGACAAATACCATTGCAACCAAATTGTAAGAAATGTTGAGGAAACTGTCAGATGTTTTGGTCTGAATTAAGAGGACTGGCAATGAAGTTATGCCTTAACACAGGGACACGCACACTTTCTACCTGCTGGTCCCCAGATATTTCTGAGTGTAATTCCCATGATCTTCGCTAGCATGATCGTTCATCTAGGGACACAAGTGGTTGTCTGTCATGTACCTGGAGAATATCTGTTGGCAGAATGCTGTTTTAGGAATTCTGCTCCAAAGGAAAGGAACCAAGCACCATCTGCTGCAAACTGCAATGGTAGTAAAATGATTAACACAGCACTCAATAGTGATATCATAAAGCTTATGCCACCCCTATATCCTTGCACTCAATATCTGACGCATGTATGCAAGTTGTGGTACTTATGTGATGATGTCATTGTGCATGTTTCATAATTCCCCCCCCCCCCATACCCATACTTATGGCATTCATTTCCAGCTACTTTCTATGACCAGCAGAAACACAGAAAATGAAAATTAGATTGGCTATTATTAGTTGGCAGGAAGAAGATGTTAGGTAAAAAGCTGTTGTGAGTAATGTAAATGCTGTTTCAGTTGTACTAAATCATTCCCAAGTTTCCAATATACAAACTTTTCCACAGTGCTGTTTCACTAAGATTCTCACAACAGTACTAAAATTATGTTTTATATAATAGACAAATATACAGATAGAATTCTTTCTTACTAAGTCACATTTAATTCACACATCAGACCCAGAATATCTTGCTGCTACTTACACCAAGAAATGTGACAACTCACACACGATTTAAGGTTTCAGCTTAAGTTCATGTCAGTTTTGGAAAAGTACATTCCTTACCCTATATTTAACAAGGAATTATTCTGCAATTGCAATAATCAAACTAAAGAGAGTTGTTTGCATAACTAGGAAAATCTTTGGCAGTCCCTATGATGTAGTGTGTGGAAGAATGCAAATCATTTTACACTGGCTTGTATAATATTCCGCAAATGTAATTAAAAAAGATCACATTTACCCCTCCTCCTCTCCAAATTGTTAAAAACAATACCACCAATGTCACTGAATTGTGAAATGGGATGGAATGAATCAACTTCTCATGTTACATTTTCAGATCTGTGTCACACTTCTAAGCAGGACTGCACTAGAAATGTGTTTATCTGATGCTTTCCCTTTCATAACACAATTCATCACACAAGCCTGTATTGCAGGCAAAGTGATCTAAACTAAGTTTGGGGTTTCTTTTAGGTTAACAGCAGTTAACACAGAGAGAGGTGCACAGAATAGCCAACACAGCATAGAATAGTTCTAAGGAATGGTTGTATCTGAAACACAACATCAAAATGCAGACTCTCAGAGTAACACAACAACTTTGTTAACACTCTGCAAGTGTGGTGTATGCCTTTTACCTATGCAGGGTATGGTTATGGCCTGCCCTAAGAAGATATAACACCTCGCTCCGGGAGGCTGATTACTGTACTAACCCGTTTCCTAGCTAAGAGCAAACATGCAATAAATACAAGTCGGCCTATTTTTTTCACACACACACCCCTCCCTCCGTCCTTTGCGAGCCAAAAAAGTCGGCTTATGACCGTTACAGCACTGAGGTTTAAATGTCACGCTAGTCTTTTCTAAAATTGGCTCGACAACCGGCGACCGAGGGAAACCAGCAAGGCGAGGCTGAGGCGGACGGGCACTCACCGAGTTCGAGGGCCTGGTTGTACTTCTCCACAGCGGCCGCCAGATCCTGCTTCTCCCTCAAGGCATCCCCTTCGGCGCACAGCCGGCGCGCTCGGTTCTCGGCCGGGAACCATTTTTCCAGCAAGCTGCCCAGCACCACGTTGACGCGGAGGTCGGCGGCGGGGGCTCCTGGGCCGGCCGTGCCGGGGGCCGCGGAAGAGGCACAGGCGGAGACCGGGCGCCGGGAGAGGCAGCGGCCACACTGGCCGCCGCCGCTCCGGGCGCAGCGCTTGCAGTGGGTGTGCCCGCAGTGCAGAGTCACCGGCTCGTGGAGGAGACGCAGGCAGGAAGGGCAACCGAGCGGCTCCGGGGGGCGGCAGCAAGCGGGGTCCCCCAGCGGGTCAGCAGCCGCCGCCTCCCCGCGGCTCTTCCAGGGCGGCAGCCGCAGCTCCTTGTCGCGGACGAGCAGGGCGAAACTCTCGGTCAGCTCGCGCAACTCCTCCGGGCGCAGGCGGGCCAAGCGGGCGGCGACGCTGTAGGAGTCCAAGGCTTCCGCCATGCGCCCCGCGCGGGCCAGCGCGTCCCCTCGGCGGAGGCACAGGCCCCGCTCGGGCTGCGGCAACTCGGCCAGCTGCGAACTCAGGATTTCGGCCGCCAGCGCGAACTGCCCGCCTCGGAAAGCCTCCTCGGCCACTTGCAGCATCTCCGGGCAGGGGCCTCCGCCCGGCAGGGCCTGGGGAGGGTGGGGATACGGTTGCGCCGGCTGCCCGGCGGCCGAACCCAGCTCCATTGTCGCCGCCAAGAAGCCGAGTGGGTGTGGCGGCGGCGGCTGCTATGGCTGCTGCTACGGCTCCATGCGCGAACTCAGGCTCGGCTGAGGCAGGCGGCGCGGGAAACCGTCCCAGCGTTGCCTTCCATCGCCTCCGCCCACGGCCCAGCCCGGCCTCGGACCCTGGCGCTAGAGGGCCGGGCCAGTCAGGAGCGCCGCCGGCTCGGCCCTGCTTCGGGCGGTCCCCCGGCGGTGGAGACGGCAGCGGGGTCAGGGGGAGGAGAATGGGACCGGCGCGCGCCTCGCTCCCTCCCCGGAGCCGCTCGAGAGAGCAGGCAGGCGGGCGACCACGACTATTTCTGGGCTCGGGCGCTTATGCAACTCGGAGCCGTTGTATAACTCGTCCTCCCCGGCGGAGGGCAGCACCGCCCTCCTGAGCCCGCCCAGTCTCCAGCCTGGTGAGCAGGGCGCACATGCCCGCCGCAGCGCACGTGCGTGGCCGGAGAGGGCTCGGCCCGCCTGGAAAGGAAGCGGCGGTAGGGCTGAACGGCTCCTTTTCTGGCCGGGCTTCTCCCTTCACCTGTAGGGAGGCTCGGTGTGATCTTTCCCCGAGTTGGGTAAGTGACATCTTACAGTGTTTCTCCACCTTGGCCGTTTGAAGGTGCGTGGACTTCAACTCCCAGAATTCCCCAGCCAGCAACGCTGGGAAAAGACACATTCAAA
>JANHFR010003196.1:45708-57073 GCA_032468015.1 Mimophis mahfalensis | reverse complement strand
ACATTGATTTGTGCTTAACAGATTGTAAGCCACCCTGAGTCTCCGGAGAAGGGCGGCATATAAATGGGATTAAAAAATAATAATAATAATGCATTAATGATGTATGCCTTAAGGTTAGTCTACTTATTAAAATATAAGGTACCTCCCCATAGGGCAGAGCTGGTCAGATAGGCAAGCAGGTTGGGGAAATAGGTCAGAAGACAGAAAAACAAAACCAGAAGGTGTCAGACTATTGCTATTATGAAATCAATAATACCATTTTGGGAAACCAGAGTCATGAAATAGATCGTACCAAATTCCACACTGTATTACATAAGGTAAAGATAGTACCTGAAGCCTAAAATTCTACGTATAGCTGTCTAGTCTGTATGTCATACCAGTAGACAGAGGTAATGAAAGAGGCAGCTTTACAGAGTAAGAAAAAGTCAACGAAAAGCAGTCTTGGGAAATCGGATTCATTTAAATGTGATAGAAAAAGTCATGAAATCAAATGTTAATACTTAAAATCAAGTGTTAAATTCACTTAACCACCTTGATTAGCAACAAAAAATTTCGTCCTAATTATGAAAATAAGTTGAAAAGTATGTAGGTCCAACCGTTCTTACCAAATGTGCAGTTCTGCATGGTACCAGTATTCCCTGGTAGAATTTATCTTTGTTATGTTGCAATCAACTTTGTAAGGATCTCAAAAATACTTGGCTCCTAGGGCATACTGTATGCCACTTACTGATCCCACTTTTGATCACCCATGGCAGCAGGATTGGCATAATTAAATGACTTAAGAAGTGCCATCAAAGGCAATAGGCCCAGAACTCTTGAATTGGGATGATATTACTTGTGCTCCAGTTCCACCAATAACTATAATAATTGAACTAAACAAGTTTGCTTCTATAAAAGCATTGACTTTTAAATATTCAGGTTATCTTGGGGGTGGTGATTTCATTTTGCTTATATCACTTTAACCTTCTGTGAGAATTAGAATAGTTTCCGTTTGTGTTTACACTCTAGATAGAAGCATGAGTCATATATACTGACGATTTTTTTTTCTTAATATGAGGCTGTCATTTAGAATTTCTTTTCACTTCCTTAATGCCAAAACGTGATCTCTTGCTCACACGCTCCTGTTCAATTTGGAAGGCTAATTTGGATTCGACTCATAGGGTGGAAAATAAATAGCAATTGTACTTGATGAAGGAATCTATCAGATGCAGCAGTTAATTTTGGTGATTCGTCAACATGTATAGCATCGGGCAATTGTCCAATGATGCATTCTAGCTGGCATTGTGCTACAGGCAAAAACAGATTGATTTTTCCTGTCCCTGCCAATTTGAAGGAACACTTCAGCTACTAACTGCCTTATATCCCATTCTATCAGAAATAAACAGACAAAGGAGGCTAACTAAAGTATTTTTGGCTATACTCATCATTTTGCAATTCTTCAGAAATGTCAAGAATATTGTTCCTTGTATTCCCCATTAGAGTTAGATTTGGTTAACATCCATATAATCTAGTGATTTTCAATATATAGAATACTTTTTCAAAATGCTTTATTCTAGTTAATTAATTCGAACAGAAAAATATTTTGCATGATGAACATTAGACTTTTTTTATTTGTACACCAGAGTCCCTCTGTATCTAAATCTGATAAATAAGTAAACACACTATTTTTGTAGCTTTCTAAAAATATATATTAGACCCAAACTTACCATAGCACCATAGGATTAATTTTGCTACTTCCTTCAATTTATTACAGAGATGTATTTAAAAAAGTATCAAATGCTATCTTCCTCTCTCCTGAGAGCTTTCCTTCATGATGGGTGTTGGGGCCCCGAGAGATGGCTTAATAGAGGGGTGAATAGAGTTGCTTTAAGATTTAATTTGTTTTTTATTTTATTGTATATGTGCTTTTATATGTTGTAAGCCACCCTGAGTCTTTCAGAAGGGCGGCATATAAGTCTAATAAATCAAATCAAATCAAATCAAATGGGTTTAAAATGTCTAGTTTCCTTGGGCCAGCAAACTATGGATTTCCCTTCCTGAATTTCACCTCAGTTGGTCAGCTGTTCAGAAGAATCCCTTTACCTTCAGTGGAACTTTTAAGGAAGATCATGTATATGTTATCGAGAAGGATCTCAGAATTCCTAGTTTGGTAATATTCAGGTCTAGCTGGTATTATATTTCCTGGTTTGCTTTTTACTTTTGGGATTTGGGGATCTAAATTCTGTGCTATTACACATTTTTCTTATTCCTACTTTGGGCTCTCGAGATCGGTACTGTTATAATCTACATGCCATAAACTTGCAATTGGTATTTCAGAGCATTCTAGACAAAAATGTTGGCATCAGGACTGGGTCTGGTATTATCAAGTGGTATTCTAATGAATTCTACTTTTATCAAGGGACTGAAAAAATATTTATTTCATACACATAATAGTATGAAGTGGCATTATTAATACAAAAAGACGGGTTAAGGGGAGAAAAACGATTGGAAGAGTCTGGAGACTGGAATCTGGAATAGGTTTCTGCTAAATGTTATGTATTCAGAATAAACAGATATTCTGTGTTTTGTTGTAGAGAAAGATCTATGTTTTCTTTTGAAGAAAGAACAGATAAGACTACTGGAATAATCCTAGTTCTTCTAGGTTCAGCTTGTGCCTCCTTTAGGAAATATGTACCGGTATCTTTAAATGCTGCTGCTACCTCATAGCTAGGAAAACAATATTTGGGCAAAATTGGAGATACCGGTAACTGTTCTTTAAAGTTCTCATCTCTCCTTTGGGGGGATAGTGTACTACCAGCTACTGCCTTTCTATCAGTATTTGCATATCTTCAGATTTCTCTCCCTCTTTTCTCATGCTTAGCGGACTTTCTATCAATAGCTTTCTCTTGTTTTCCATTTCTGCAGCAATCCTCTTACAGGCAACCTTCCCCACAGCTTCTTTCACTTCAACATTCTACCATGTTTTCATACCTTCATAATTCTGGAAATTTCTGTTGCATTCCATAGCACTCTTTTTTATTGTGTTTCTGGCAGTTTCAAGATCATCTTTAACATTCTTTTTTTCATTCATTCTCTCGGGGGGCATCTTGTACTTTTTCACACAAGATATACTTTCTCTTCTTGTAGTCTACTTTTTTTCATGTTTCCTTTTTCCCAAAGTTCTACTTTTGACACTACTCAGTCTTTCTCACATTCAGAACTTACTCATCCTTGTATTGATCAGTGCTTTCCTGTTTCCTCATAACAGATCAACAAGCTTTCAGATTTACACTGCTGTTAAATAAATGGCCATGCTTAAAGTTCATATTGAAAGAGACCTTCAACAAATGTGATATTGTACAAAGTCATTTCATTAGTCATTGAGTCTCTAAATGACCAAGACTTTTTTTAAAAAAATCCATTAATTCTCACCCAACTGTTCATATCACTTAACCGAATAATTTTTTCCTCTGAACCATGTTCATTCAGAATATGGACAATATTTCTCCAAATCCATCCCTAATCCTTCCATTATCACCATTCACTGGATTATAACATGCAGCAGATAGATTCCTATTTTTGTATACAACAGCAACTGAGATGGCACATTGTTCTTTCTGACGTAAATGTTAGCCTTTTCACTTAAAATTAATTTTACAGTTTCAGTTCCTAGCATTTACTCATTAACTCGGCAAAATCAGATCACCTTCAAGCAGATATTTATCTGATGCTTTCCCTTTAGTGATACAATGCATCACACAAGCCTGTGTTTAAGGTCCCATATATATTGTCTTCCCTTGCCCAACATGACGTTTAAGACTTTCACATAACATTTGTACCAGTATAACAAAGTTGTAAATTGAATTATCAGCTTTAGTGGTGTCTGTGGTACATGCAGTATTTCCTAACAGCAAGGAAAAAAGTGGCCAATCATTTTGAGCAGTATCCCATAAGCACAACTAAAGCCCATTTAACTTCAGCTAGCATGGTAGCACATGCTAATTAGAATTTCTAACATAACACAAATACCAGTCGAAGTACAAAATGCCAAATCCACCTGCAAAATGCATTTTTTAAAATGTGGCATCCTTAGGTTGTTAAAATAACTTGTCCATAAAACAACTCACAATGGGTTTATATTTTATGAGCTGACACGCAGATTGTAGTTCTCAATTATGGTTGTAATAAAGCCTGCCCATTATGGTTCCAAGTGGCCATGGCCATTAAGCAAGATGACCTCACTTAATGACCCCCATTCTCCTGCTCTCCCTGATGCACCAATTAAACCAACGCATGGGTTTTTAAGCAGAACACAGGGTGCCTCAGAAGGCTTCAGCCACTGTGAGGTATTCCATGCTCCACTTCTCTCTCCTTGAGGCCCTTGTGGTCCTTCTCAGCCAGTGACCTAGGGGAGATCAGGTTGGTTGGAGCTTAAACCCTCCAGCGACCCAAAAGAGATCAGGCCATCTAAAGCTTGCAAGCCTCCTGGTTTCCTTCCCACTCAGGTACTTGCAGGCCTTGGCCTGCTCCAGGATCCAACAGCATCCAATATACATTTCTGGTTTTTTGCAGCTTCTTAGAGAAGCACCCGGCCCAATATAAGATCAGCTTTCTTATATCCTTTTGGCACATCAGATATTATTCTCTAGAACTTGTAGGGGGCTCCCTTTTTGAAGAGGCTTCACAAACAAATGGAGTCTCCTTTAAAAAATGAGCCGTGTCCAGGATTCCGAGAATAACGCTTGTTTTAGAATAGCCTGAATTGCAAACTCCAGCTGGCCTGATCTTCTTAGTCACTAGGAGGGAAGGAAGCCAGAAACTTTCAAGATCCAGCTGATTCACATGTACTACAGTCTGCCTTTGGATGGATGAGTGGATCCAGAGACTCAAAGTGGGGGGCTGCAGAGTCCTTGAAATCAGTCGTAAGGGCAGATGACAGGTTGCTGCAGCAGCCATAACTTTGAAACTGAGTCCTAAGTAGCTTTTGGGACTGTGTCATAATTGGAAATGATTGTTAAATAATAAGCCAAGGGAAACTTACATAACATAATCCTATATAGCAGGGGTGTCAAACTCAAGGCCCACGGAGCCACCCTGGAAACAGCAAAGAACTGGTCCACGGTGCCTCTGCCAGAGAAAGTGGAGCTTGTGCATGACCCTCCTGAGCTCCATTTTTGCTGGCAGAGGGCTGCAGGAGCCCATCAAAAACAGCCTGGGAGGGCTGCATGCGGCCTGAGCTCTGTTTTTGCTGGCAGAGGCACCGTGGGATAATCCTTCGCCGTTTCCAGAGCAGCCCCACGGGCCAGAACTAAGCACCCCACGGGCCTTGAGATTGATACCCCTGCTACAGAATGAGCCAGCTCGTGTTCTAAAATTTACTGAATTTCCAGCAACCTCAAAAACTTGGCATATAGTATGGGGAACTTGTTAGTGAGCTACATTTGAAGTGTTGTTGCCCATTGGTGTAGTATTAATATGTAGATTGCAAAGAAATTCATTATCTATGAATCAGCTCCTGGGTGGTTTTGACTATGAAGTTATTGAGGATACGACACCTGTTCCAACCCTAATTGGTCCAACCTATTAAATCATCTAGAAAAAAACTACTACTCCCCGCTGAGAACTATAGAGAATTGAAACAAGTAGGTGCTGCTTTTCAGTAGTCGCAGTAACCTTCCAGAACAGTTTCTCTGTAGATATCAGATCATGATGGAGATGTTCCAGAGAACATTTTAACTTGTTTGGAACCATACTTTAAAAAAGAAAAAGTTTGCTTAATGTTCATTTTAAATTAGTCTCTGTGTAAGCATTGATGGATGAATTCATTGTAGTGGGATACAAATATAATAAAAAATTATAAAATAGAACATAAATCTGAAATGGGTTAAGTGGTTATTCTGATAGTCTTTAACAGTTGAACATTTAGGAATATAAAATAATTAGCTAAATGTCGTTGAATGAGAGGGCTCTGCTTATATATATTTAAGAGACGCATGCTGATTTTTAGGAAAAAGTGGGGAAAATAAAACCAAGAATTGATTTCATTTACTGAGTGTGAAGTGATGTCATAGAGTGACAAGGGATGTCATCCATACACTGAGTGTGATCTGCATCTTTCTCATTCTTGAGACACAGAAATATGCTATTTTGAAAGTTTCCCTGAGGTAAAAAAACCACCACAAAAAATAGATTTGCAGCATAAATATCATCACCTGTATTTTATTTCATATTTGAGAACACAGACATGGCTCAATATATTCTGGGCAATTAGGGAAGATTCACCTTTTTATTAGAACTCATTTTTAAGGCCTTAATTTACTATACATTTCTCATATTACACTTTAATTCAGCAGAGAAGTAACTTGATCAGCTTATTAATCCTGAAATAAACATTTTCTCCTACCACTTCATATAAAAATAACTTACCATGTCAGATCTTATTAATATTCTTCCTTTGGAAAGACAAGTTTTCAGTTCTGTTGTTTTTTTTCTTGCTAATAGTAAGGACAGTTTCATATAGAATAATGTTTATAGAGAGATTACTTTTGTAAAGGAAAGCTGTAAGTACATAAACAGGTGGCAGTATGCACACATAACAATTTAATATGTAATTTTCCTACACAGAGCAGGTGTAGGAAAAAGTCTACATAAAAAAATCCTATAATTCACAATACATAAACTTAAACCATTCTACACATTACAAAATAAAAATAGTAGTAATCTATGTGGGGGTTATTTTATATGCTTTCTCGAATCACAGAGGAAAAGCTAATTTATTGTGATTAAAGGCACCAGGCTAGAAACCAGGAGAGTGTGAGTTGTAATCCTGCCTTTGACAATTCTCAGCCTTAAGAAGGTGGCAGAGGCAAATTCCTGAAAAAGTTGCCAAAGTCTTCTCCATCTACCATAATCAGCACGAGTCCAGGCTCATTTGAAGGCACACACACACACACACACACACACACACATAAATAAATCCCATAAAGGTTATGATGCTGTTTCTCCAGATTGGCTACAGTTGAGATGTTAAGATTGTAAAACAGAATTATTTATTAACAAATGTAATACTGCCTACAGCCCCAGGTGTTCAGCCTCACCAAATTTGCTGTGTTGGTCTTGGGAGAGTACTTACGGTATGCCTTATTTACAGGCAGGGGAGTAGAAAGGACCTGCTCGTCCACTGATACGTTTTGAATTCCACTACCTTTGTTTCTATATTGTGTAGAATGGCTCGGTTTTAAGGAATTTTTCCGAAATTAGCCCTCGCTAGCATGGTCTTTATTAGGAACAGTTTTGGCACTGATTTTTTTTTAACGTTTACAAATACAAAAGTTATTGAGAATTATAGTCAGTTTAATAGATTTTCTCTTCATTTCTAACATTCTAGCCAAGGTCATTAAGACGTTATTACAGCATATAAAGTATTACTCCAACTTTACTTCTTTTGATGTACTGCTAACTAAAATTTAACTGGTTTATTCCTCCTGAAAATCCAAGGGAACAAAGGCATCAACTTTAAGATTTTATTGCTGGTGAACTTAAAAGTTTTTTTTCACCCAACAGAAATAACACACACATATTATGCTTTTACAAACTTGGGCATTTACATTTTATATTAATATTTCTATTGTTATGCACACAGACATTAATAATTTGGATTAAGCTGGCTGGTTTATTCATTGATAATTTTATATGGCAAATCCTGCTGTGAAAGTATGAAAAGAAACCCATTTGGAAAAGTGGAGTGCTTAGGGAGGATAATTTATTAATTTTATGAACCTGAAATAACTAAACCCAGTGGCCAGTTGTGAAAACTCCATATAAATTATTGGGCACAGGGACAGAATTATGCCTCATTATGAGTATGATGCAATATGGTACACGTTTATACCAGTAGGCACCTGCTTCTCAGTTTTGTAATCGCTTTTATAATATCAAGATTTGAGAGAGAAAAAATGACTTACATAACATATTACACATGAAATAAATATACTTCTATATGTATGGTTATTTCTTAAACTAAGAAATCCCAAAAATAAGATGCTAGGTCCAATAGAACATTGATCTCATTCATTATGGCAACTTTATAATAGCACCACTGGGGGTAGGATTAGCAGACCATAGCAAAATGCATAGACTTAATGATCCTGGTAAATTACTCCATCAATACTGTACTGGTATTTATTTAAGGTCACAAAGCAAAAGAAGAATCTTTTTTGGTGTTCTCTAATTTTTCCTCAAAGGGATCCATAACTTATCTTGCAAAATATTTTTTACCTCATAATAACTCAGAATTTACAGATTAAAATTTGCACAACTGTTATTTTCCGATTGAATAACAGTAAGCATCATAAGACTAACAGCAAAAAGACTTTCAGATTCATTCCATGGTAGGATCTGGAATCTTTTCCTTAAGTTATACAATACTTACCAATCTGTTTGGCCTCCATAGATCTGTAAGACATTGACATAAGTGCTATTTCCTGCTCTTTCTAAATGTTTTGTTTCATATTCATATCATTCAGAGGTGGTATTCATCCAGTTCTGACAGGTTCCAGAGAACCGGTAGGGATAATTTGGAGAACTGACAAATACCACTTTTGATTAGCCAACACCGGCAAATACCACCTCTGATTGGCCAACAGCACAGCCACACCCACTAAGCCACACCCACAGAACCAGTAGTAAAAAAATTTGAATCCCACCACTGATATCATTTCTTTACAGATTACTGGACCATTCATTCTCTATTGGCTAAGGAAAAAAGGAATGTCTGACATTTATTATCTTCAGTCATTTTTGCACTGCTTTATCACAGTGTCATGTAGTAATATTCTTCTTTTAGTGACTAATTGGCAGTCCTTTGTGGCTCCTATTGCAGTTATTCACCAAATGCAAAGAATGTTTGGAAAAATCTAGAAACACTGCAATTTGAGCCTCAATTACATAGCATATGTTTACAGTTAAGATTTAGATTAATTTGTCCAGAATTTCTAGATATTAGTTTAGTAGAAAATCTGGTTCTTGATAGCCAAAAAGGTTAAAATCTCCTTCAAAGCGGGCAAAAAGGCGCCTTATGTCTCTCTTGCTTATGCCTGAAAAATAGTGTTCCACTTTTGTTTTGTTATATATCGTGATGCCTGGAGGAATTGTAGGATAAGATACCAGATGGTCAATTCCTGCTTCCTTTAAGATGTATGGTGCATCTTCCTCCAAAGTTTCATGATGTCCAATTACACTATATGTTATTTCACAGGGGGCACAGAGTTCAACATAGGTTACCCAATGAATTATATGATCTCCAAATTGTATATCTAACCATCGATGATTCGGATCACCTAAGTAGCGCACAAAGTCCTCAAACTGCAGTCCTTTAGTCTCCGTGCGATTCCTTCTATATTTTCGAATAATTCCAGGAGCAATTTCATGTCTATACCAAGGTTCAAATCTAGGATTGTGGACAAATTTATCCTTAAATGCAGAAATAAGCCTCTCAAAAGGATCTCTTACGATGAAGAACTTGAAATACAGTTTCAATCTAAATGAAAAACATATGCAAAAATAATTGTGGATAGTATTTTAAAATTTATTGAAAATTCATAGTTTATAACCATGTTGATTTCCTCATATTCTTACTGACTATAGTAACAAACAATATGCAATTGAGACATCACATAGAGACTTTACGAACAGGTTAAATGTACTTGTTAGGGAAATTTTAAAAGAATATATTTATTTTGCTGTTAAGCATTTTTGTACACTATTCAGCTGAGAAATCTGCAAAAATTAAGATCTTTGATTGCTTCCAGTTACATTCATCTAATGACAGAATGATATTATAGAACAGATGGTCCTCCCTTCATGATATAATTGGGATTGGCAATTCATGGCCATGTTAATAAGCACAGTTGCAGCAATTCCAGTTGCTATCATTTCCGTGTGGTTGCAGCACCCAGCAGCCATTTGCAACCTCCTGCCAGCTTCTCCATTGACTTTCCTTGGTGGAAGTTAGCAACGAAAGTCACAAATGTTGTGTTCATTGTAATTGCAAGCTGGTTGCCAAGTGCGCCAATCATGATCACATGACCAATGACCACAAGTGTGACCAACAGTTGTAAATCCCTTTGTTCATCATTACCATAACTTTGAAGGAAAAAAAAAGACTATACTGTAATTGGTTCTCAGACTGGTAGAAACTGCTAACTGCCATTTTAAGAAAAAATCTACCTCCTCTCAGGATTACAGGAAGGCTCTTATGAAGAAAATTAAGGAGTTTGTGTCTATCACGCAGGTGCTATTGGGTACTAAATGCAGAACGTTGAAATTCTTACAACACTATCCTTTTCTTCTCAATAAATCTTGTTAAAGAGAGCTCCTTGAGAGTATTGTTTGGAAAGAATCAAGACAGTTTGGCCATTGTTAAGGCAATGGCCAAAGAACCTGACAGGAATCTGTCAGGAGGATTTTCTCATTATTGTATATCTTGTAAATCTGTTCCTTGTGCACTTGAAGTGCACAATCAACCTTAATCACTGAACAGAAATTGGTTCGCTTAATGTAGAATGCGGCTGCTAAAATACCTGGCTATTTTGAAAAAAATAGCAAAAAATAAAGATAGAGATGAATGAAATGAAATTGTACAAATAAAGTCCTTAAAAAACTATTTAAAGAGATTACAATTCACTTAACAACTGTGGCAAGAAAAGTTGTAAAATGGGACAAAACTCACTTTAACAAATGTCTCACTTAACAACATAAATTCTGGGCTCAATTCTGGTTGTAAGTCAAGGACTACCTGTACAACCTTTTCTGATTATTACTTCTATTTAAGAATCTATGGGAGTGGGCAGCTATAATACATTTAAATAAATAATCATAAACGGTGCACAAATGATCAAAAAATGAGATTTTCATAATGGCAAGAGTTTTCAAAGGCACATTAAAATACTACCTACCTTTTTTTAATTTCAGAATCGCTGAAGGAAGATAAGCGTGGAAGACCATTCTTCTCATGGTCGTGCACAATGTTTTCAGGGATCTCATCAATGGAAGGAAAAGCTCCTGAGAAAATAAGTTAGAACTTGCTATTACAATGGTACCTTTCAGTCCATTCACATTATGATCTTACACTAGAGGCTGTCATGATTATTTATTAGGTAGAAGGTAAAGACAAATCAGACTTTGGTGACTTTGTGGAAACGTCCATCAAGTAGTTTGCTGCTACATACTTATGGAATGCTTTTCTATTTTCCGGTCCAGCCTCCATGTCCTGATATTTATTTATTTATATATATATATATATATATGTTTTTGTAGATTTTCACGGGTGCAGGTATATAAGTCTTGGTGTATTCGGGTCTTTTCCCGTGTAAGGTTGAGGGTACCT
>JANHFR010003194.1:20710-33775 GCA_032468015.1 Mimophis mahfalensis | reverse complement strand
TCTGCGCCAGCTGCAATCTCCGGACACACCCCAAGGGAAGCCCCATGTAGAGCGCATTGCAGTAGTCAAGACGAGAGTTGCCCGGGTAATTTTTATGTGACTACTGCGCCGAAGTGTACCTCGCTGGCTGGGCAGGCCCAAAGAGGGCAGGCAAGAGGATGGCAGTAGCAGCAGGATTCCCCATTCTGGTTTGCCTTCCACGCCATTCCCACCTGGTGAGGCACACTGTGGCTTCGTCTTGTCCAGCACTGGTGGGAGTGGCATGGAAGGCGAGTCAGACTGGGGAATCCTGTGGCCGCCCGGCCATCCTCGCTGCTCTCTGGCACCCCTTGTGGCCAGCCAGCCAGTCCTGCACATGCACAGTAGGGCTGGCCACCCAGCCGGCCACCCACACTCTCTTTTACATATGTAGATGGCGCCTTGCAGATCTAGAGATCTCCACAATATAAAATCTGGAGGGAGCAAGGTTTTGAAAATCCAGAGAGTAGCCTGTAGGAGATTGTATCTAGCTATGTAATTGCTTTATATATATTTTACAGGAGGAGCTGCTCTTAGTGTGCCAGAAACATCTGACAACAGCAAAAAGCAAATGCTTCGTACTAGAAGCAAAAGACGATTCGTCTTTAAAGTTCCTGAGGAAGAAAGATTACAACAAAGACGGTAAAGCTTGGTTATTTTTGTCATAACCTGAGTGGAAAAGACATCTTCCCTATGCTGAAAAATCATTATTTGATACCCTTTGTTGATTCAGGGAGATGCTCCGAGACCCCGAGCTCAGATCCAGAATGATTTCCAACCCCACCAATTTCAACCATGTGGCTCATATGGGACCAGGAGATGGAATGCAAGTGCTCATGGATCTGCCATTGGTAAAACAACACACACACACCCCAAAAAAATGTTCCTAGGGAAAGCCTTTGCTCAGCTGATTTGCCAAAGGATAAGTTGGCCAGGAGTTTTGCAGTCAAAATAGGGATACTGTTTGTTTTCGGAGGGGTAATTGAAATCATTAAGCAAGTGGTTCCTATAAAGCAGGGTCCTCCAACCTTGGCAACTTTAAGCCTGGAGCTTATAGCTTTGCTGGCTGGGAAATTCTGGGAGTTGAAGTCCGCCAGGCTTAAGGTTGCCAAGGTTGGAGACCCCTGCTATGAAGAGGTTGGCTGTAATTCAATCTCGTACACTTGGTTCTGTTAGCGATTTGGGTTGTTTATCAGCTGCTTGTGTTTTAATTTTTTTAAAACTTCGTTACTTATAATTTAATTCTTTTAATTTATTTTAATAGTGTGCTACCCAGAAGTCACACATTAATGGGCAGCCTTATATAAGTAGTCCTTGACTTACAACCATTTGCTTAGTGACGGCTCTAAGTTACAAAGGCACTGAAAAAAAGTGATTTATGACAATTTTTCACATCGCTATTGCTGTATCCCCATGCTCACGTGATCAAATTTCAGGCACTTGGCAACTGGCATGTATTTTAAAAAGTTGCATTATCCCAGGATCATATTATCACCATTTGTAACCTTCACAGTTGGGTTCTGACAAGCAAATTCAGTGGGGGAAGGGTGCTGGATACCTTTAACAACTGCCTTACTTAGCAATGGAAATGTTGGGCTTAATTGTGGTCATAGGTTGAGGACTACCTGTGTATTGAATAAATAAATATTCCTTTCACAGTGTCTGTGGAGGTTCTCAGTCATCCAGGTTATGATTGTCCCAAAGGTGCTGGGTTGGTTTTTTTTAAGAGGCAACTGGACTTTTTGGTTTTTTGATGTTTCGCTTCTCATCCAAAAAAAGCACCTTTGGGACATATTTCCCCAATGATTTGTTAGCTATTTCAATCCAAACTCTCTGTTGACATCTTTTCCAACTCTGCTGTGGTCACAGGCGAGACACTAATCAGAAAAATACAAAGGATCCCATTAGTTAACAGGCCTGACTGAAGGCAGAGGAAAAGGGAAGGGAGAATGCAAACCCAACCCTTGGCCTTCATTCTGGGATGGGCATGTGGGAAACGATGTCTTAACAGCCCCTGTAACTCTGTTTTCAGAGCTATTGGCAGGAATTCACAAGGACGTGGAAAATGAAGTGAATTGTCAGGCGTATGATAGTGTTTCTGAGTAACTCTTCTTTCCTCCTTCCTTTTCTTGTTTCTTTTGTCTAAAATAATAGAATGAATTTCCTTCCCCCTCATCCTCCCGACATTCTGCTCTGATATCATCTCCAACAGGCTTTGAGCACGTCTATCACATGAGCCCTGTCTCTGCTGATCTCTTTCTCCAGAGTGACCATTCCTCCTCAATGCTTTCCTCCTCTTCCTGCCCCTCCTCTGCTTCTGTAGGAGCAAGGGTAGGATCAGCTCTTTAGGAACTGAAGTGGATGATAGCGTGCATTACACCTCTCAGCTGGCTAACCTCTGTGTGAATAAGCTTGTGCTTTCCTTCTCTGAGTTCTGCAGTTAAAACAGCAGGCTGTCAGTGCAAAATCTAAATTCCTAATAGGCTAATAACCTAGGATAAGAGAGTAACCATCCTTCCAGTGGCAGGAGGCAAAGAGAAAGCTTATTGGATAATACTTTCCTTGTTTGTTTCATCGCCACCAAACTGCCAGCATTTACTATCATAGCTGCCAAATAGCAGCAAAAGTAAAAGGCAAATCATGTTCCCATTTTATAATTTGGAAAGCCTAGAGGCATAATTTGCAATCAAATTCTGTTCCTTATGCTGTATAATATCAGACTGTAATAGCACAACTGGCAAAATCAATAAGACCACACAATTAATAGAATGTCACCAAATCCAAAATAAGGCATTAAGTTATAACTTTGCCTATGCATTAGCCTTCAAGGAGGAAATAAAACTATAAAGTAAAAGATAATTTGATGGGGCTCATTCAGACAGACTTACTTTTGTAATAACTTTTGTAAAGTGTCTCCAGCTACTGGAAAGAACTGAGATTTAAATACTGACCTTTTTACTTGCTTTTTTGGGGTGGAATGGCTATATTTATCCCCTCGCTGATTCTTTGAGCAACATGCTTTGCTTTATATGATTCTCAGTAGTCAAGATGAAACAAATTGGTAAAAAAACAAGCTTCTTATACTGATTTCAGGTTTTAAATATTTTAAAAGGCTCCATATTTAAAAAAGAAACAAGTTGAAAATATCTCATCTAATTGAGTTTGGTTACATTTCTGCTACAGACTGGTTTACCTTCTTCACAAGATGAGAAGGTTTGTCCTCCAACAAGCAACATTTCACGCCAAGCACCTCACAGAAATAAAAGCTACATTTCATGGCCATCTTCAAGTAAGAGTTGAAGTAGATCTCTTTCAAAAGCTATAAGCTTTATAAGTTTCTCCTAGGGGAGATTCTCAAACATCTTTGCTTTGCAGGTGGCAGCGACCAGGGAGCAGCTATGCCCTTGCGAAGTATGTCTGATCCTGATCAGGAGTTTGACAAAGAGGTGAGACCAATCTCTATATCCTCACAGGTTTTCAAATAGTGAGGTGGTTTCAGAAAAATGGTTGATATACTAGAGCGGGGATGTCAAACCCGCAGCATCACGTCGTCATGTGACATATCGTGACTTTTTCTCCTTTTGCTAAACCGGGGGTAGGCGTGGCCAGCGTGTGATGCATCCGCCCCGCAGGCCGCAAGACACCCTTGGCCTAGAGTGTACTGATTTCTAAAGTATGTTTTTATATCTGAATATATGTGTATATAATCTCAACCGGTGATATTATATAAAATTATGCAGCAGTGAATGAAGGCAAATATACGTGTCCCAAGATAATGTCATAGGATCCAATCTGGGTCACTCACCAGGACCAGAGGGTTAGTCTTCCAAGCTTTCAGATTCATGCTGGAGCCCATCCTCAAGGAACTTCTCTCCAACCAGAGTGTGGGTCCCATGACCGACCCATAATGGGTCCTGTATCATGCAGCAGTGCTGCTTGTCTCTCTGAAGAGTTTGAGAATCCAACAATGGCATATTTCTCAGTATACAAGCCTTTTAGTGGAGATCTTAATGACTTCATGGACACATTTATGTTCTTTTCTTGGCCTCAGTATAACTGGCTTCCATTACCTTTGAGACCCCCCCCCCCTTTTTTTTGGGTGGGGTACTTCCCAATCTAGCCTACCGCTTTAGAATTCTAAATGGAAGGGTCCTATTAAGTACTGACCCAGCCCAATCTTGTTTAGCTTCCAAATCCCATCAAGAGTTACCAGGTGCTGTCAACGGCTAGGTCTGTACAAAACATGTTATTGTTCAAGCCAAGGTCTGTATAACCAACATGCCAAATTGCAGAATTTAGTGCTGTCAAAAATCTTAACTTAGAAGTCTCTGTCCCCACTGTATATACAAACATTTCAATTGAAAGCCTAAATTCTCTGCAGATATGTGTTTGGAACATTTCTCAAAAATAACATATTTTTTTAGGGAGAATAAGAAACGATTCATAAGTTTTTAAAGGAAAAAGATGGCTTTGATTTTTTTTATCTTAGACCCATCCTAGTTAATGATTTAATGTTGCATTACCATTAATAACTTCAGTGGATGTTGGAGAAATTTTCAATTACACCCAGCTGTAGTTTTGAGTTTTAATGAATTTAATCATTAGAAAACTACTTTGGGGGGAAAAACACATGCTGCAGATGAAAAACTACTGCAGTCTTTCCACATGTGAGAAGCATAAACTACATTTTTTAATCTATTGACTACTGGGGACATTAGGAGAACAGATAGAAATCAGAGTGGTTTCTTCTTTTTACCTCTGTTTTTTTCTCTGCTCTCATTGGAAGTTGAATCAGCTTTTTTGTTCATCCTGCTTTCTATAATAGAAAACAGCTGCTTTTCCCCTATCAAGAGAACGTTCAGAGATATGTACTTTTTGTAATGTGGCATGTAACTTCCTTAGCATATATATTTAGCTGTTCTTTTGGATTTTACACACCTGTCACCAGAAATCCTTAATAGGCTTAGTTTTACTGATTTTCCTACGTATAGACCGAAGTGAAGGAATTGAAGGATTCCAATTTGGTTTTCTCCATTTATTGCCTACACTATCAGGCAGCTTTTTTTTTAAAAAAAAATCTAGCTCTGCTGCTTCAATTAAAAAGTCATCTCTAGATGATTTACTCATTAGGATTAAAGAGAACGAATCATGCCCAGTGATACAGTGGGGGTAAAAACAAAGTGAGTTCATATGAGATCAATGCAGGGGTTCGTGTGTATGTTACATAGAAAGAGGAGTATAAAGTTCAGGATTGTACTCTATGGATTGTTGCCTTATCACAGCATATTGGTGTTTACAGCCACAGCACAGTCTTGACAAGAATATCTTCAAGCAATATAGCCATTTAATCTGTTGTCCAAATAAATTCTTCTTTCCCCAATTAAACTGACTGACACTATAGCGCATCTGCTATGAAGCTAAACATTATGAATAATTAACTGCATTCCAACATACCAGAAAACTGTCCAAGGAAGAACAGTGTTTTGAATCCCTGCTATCAGCAGGGTATCTCACAAAAGAGCTACAGATGCAAAGGCAGAGCTCTGGATATATTTAACTGCTTCATAAATCTCTAATTCTTTTTTTGTACCACTTAATAATAACGAAAGATCATCGGTCATTTTTCTTTTACAGTCTGTTCTCAAACTAAGTGTGGTAGAATTCTGCCCTGAGGACATTATGGAACTACATATTTGGTATAGTTTAGCCATACATTTCCTTGTTCAGCTATAGGTCAAACCAAATTCACGATATAATTCCAATGGAATCTTTCTTTGCCTATTGCAAAAGAACGTTAGAAAAGGAATGCATGGAAGGGAAATGAAGACAAAAAAATTTGGATCCATCATTTTGTGTTACTGCAAAAACTGCATCTTGCTAAGCAAAATTTAAACTCTCTGTGTAATTAGGAAACTGATCCCAATGGAGATAAGTTTGTAGTCTGTTGTCCCATGAAAGACTGTGAGCATGTGCAACAAACAAATTTGTGTATAGTATAGATGTTACTTATCGGTATGAGGAATTTGGAAATGGAGTGCCTGCCCACAGTTTCTTTTAGTGTTTTAGAAGGCTATTTGTGATTATACATTTATTGCCCTGGAAATGCCCACTGTACATTGACATTAACTTACTACCTTTTGTCATTGAAAGAATATTTGCAAAGAAGGGTGGACATCTGCTCATGACTTTAATGTATTTAGGGTTTTGAGGTTCAGTAGTTTAGTAGTTCAGTAATTTTAGTACATTTACTACTAAAATATGTTAATATTGATATTACCTAAATTGGTAAATGAAACATCAGGGGGGGAAAGCTCAAAGCTCAAAAAAGCAGCAAGGACCCCACAGTTCAAACCTTGAGCTAAAATATTCTTTTATCAGTACTAAAATATCTGAAGTTGCCTGATGAGTCTATGTCAGGATCTTAAGAATGTTGTATTTTCGAAGACCAAAATCTCCTATAACTTAAATTTATAGGGGACTATTCTGTTAACAGAGAAGGCTTTTCATAACATAGGTCTGTGAACAATTTCATGGATATCTATAAATGTGCAGATCCATTCTCATCTCTAATTTGTTTGATTTTGATATTTTTGCTTTTGTGAACTGTAAGTTTCTTTTTAGAACACTTGATTGCTCCTATTGGCTTCTGAAGCCTTTTGGACTCTGTTCTTCTGATTAGTAGTGATTTACACCGAGCTGTTAATCAGTGTAATCAATGACAGAATATCATTTATTTTTTTTAAAAAGGCAAAAAGAAACATGAGAAGAGACAAACAGAGAAATATAAGAATATAGGTATGTAGATGAGGGCTTAAGTTAAAGACTTAGGAGAAAATATGATTTAGAGAAAGAAGACAAAAATTAGAGAAGAGAAAATTGGAGGAAGACTAAACCTACACCATTTTCACACTTCTAAGGGCACATAATAGAGTGGGAGATGTTCGATGAGGAGGAGGAGCAGTTGGCCGAGCCTCTCCTTTTATTAGATGCATCTTTGCAGTTCTTGGTCTAGATATAGAATGTGACTGGAAGTCATTGTTTTTCTGTTTCTTTTTAACAGCCTGATTCGGATTCTACCAAACACTCAACTCCTTCCAACAGCTCTAACCCTAGCAGCCCCCCAAGTCCCAACTCTCCCCATAGGAATCAGCTGACGCTAGATGGATTAGACCAATCAACCTGTGATGCATAACACTGCAGCTCTCGCCACTGTTTCTCCCATTTGGGATTGTCTGCTGCGTCGTGGAGCATCAAAAGCAGGACATTTGTCTCCAACAACAGTGCCAAGACTGATGCTTAATTCTTAGCATTGCACAAAAGTACATTCCTGTATCTAGATTGTAGATTTGAGGGCATAAAAAGGAGGCAAGAGATCTTTATTGCTATAGTAACTAAATTGTGTTTTTTTTAATGTAAACTGTTCACTCTTAACACTCAAGGTGGATCCATTTTTGCGCAGCTGTGATACTCTCATGACATACAGTAAAGGCTACTGATAAAATCTTCATACTTAAGCTGAAAAAAGAGAGATGCTGATAGTTTTTACTACCATGCAGTACCAGGTATATTATTTTTCTATAGGATAATGTAATGTCTCATTATCAGCAAAGTCTTTTTAGGAAAAAAAAAATGCAGACCTTTGGGTATGAAGTAAAAGCAGCCTAGTTCCATTCTTGGCTAAATATATTCTAAATATATTGTGTCTTTCTTTTTTCAAAGTTTAGAAGGATGATAGGAAGTTGTAGGGCCATTTCTAGTATCAGTAGAATAAAACAGGAAAGTGAAAACAGAAGTTCTAGATTGTGGCCTTTTAACTTACTTAGCCATTACATATGTTCTCCGCTGTATAAATGTCTTTCTACTGAAATTTTAGTCATGTACATAAAGGACTTACCAGAAATGTTTTATCCTTACCCTACTTTTTTAATCTGATTAGCTAGGACAGGGCTTTTTTTTTTAAATAACATACTGTTGGAAAACAGATTTTACTGTTTTTCTCACAGTCCACCTTCTCAAACATTTTTGTAATTTCTCTTGGATTTTTTTTCCCAGAGTAAAAGATAACACTACATTTTAAAAAGTTTTACTAGGCCAGCATTCTCTTGAGATTGCTCCCTGATGGCTGCTTGTATGAAGGGGTTATGTAGTAATAAATCGCTTCTGATTTTTCTTGGTAACCAAAGTGGAAGCATAGAAGGGTGTGTATATGAGGGTACCTCGTCTTTTCCCCCCAACTTCCCTTAATTCATTATATTCTCACCTGCATGATGATCCCAACCCCACGATTGCTCATTAAAAGTACTGAATGTGTAGGGGAGGAAATGCACAACACATTCCTGTATATTTTGCAGCAGTGACATATTACATGTATATTTAATCTCATGCTTCCATGTATTATACATTTAGCAACACTACCTACCCACCCATCCTAGTGATCATGTTTCATTTAAAAGCGTGTAATTAATTCTATGGCTGGCATATTCAGTTTGTCATTGTCACACTAGTGTGCCTTCTGTGCCAATTTGATGACAGTTGGATGTCAATTGTTTTAAAATCTGGTTTCTATGGGCTAATACTATACCAATGGCTAACACTCTTTCCTGAGACACTGTATAGGACATGCACTTATCCCTAGTTTAAACCAAGTGGTTCTAGTCAACATTTAATTCTGTTTCATTAAGTGTTTGACAATATTTGCTCTTTCTCAGATTCTTGATTAATAAAGCTCAGTTTGAGCTGGACACTACTGCTTTGGGGTTTTTTTCTGGTTTTTACTCTTTTTTTAAATGTCTGTCTCAAGTCTTTGTAATTATTGAATTGTGAGAACATTTTTGAACAATCTACTTGTCAATAAAGCAGAAGAGGGATGTTTTAAAAAGTTCCTGGTTGTCCTGTCATTACTTAGATAAAATGTACATAGTTCTTGGGAAAGCTCTGTGGCATGATTCTAATCTCTTCTACAGAATTAGGGAAACGAAATATCCTGCAGCATTCTCAGCTAGGGAGGGGGAAAAACCTACATAATCTGGTTTGTTGGTGCAAGAGCTTTTATCAACTTTTCCTCTTCAATGAGGAAAAAAGCAGCTACAGCAGCAGTTGAAATAGGAAGAATGCAGTTACCTTTACAGTTTGCTACAAAGGCAAATTTTGTTAATCTTTTATTTCTTTCTCCTTCTAGCATCCTTTCTAGTCTACGCTGAATATATGAATTTATTAGGAATAACAGATGTTGGATGAATTAATGTCAAAGATTGCCTGCTTTGACAACTTTTTGCTTTGTTTTTCTCAGGGCAGATGGAAAGCTCTTTACACATTTGAGAAAATTACAAGTCATTATAATATTGGCATAAGATCTTTGTTTTGCCCAAAAATATATTTATTATATAACTGGATTTGGTACCCATTTTAAGGGAATGTTTACTGCTTTTTCTCTGATTTAATACACTATATTTTAACTGTATATTTTAAAAAATGTACTAGGAGTAGGAGAAGAATTACTACTAAAGTAGAATGAAATTTGGATGTTAATTATTTTGCATCTTGTGGATTTCAGTCCAGCTCAACTTATTTTAATAATAAATCCATTTGTTTTGGAGTGTTACAAGGTAGTTTGTTAAATGTGTTGTAAACATTCTAATGGCTTTTCTGGATTTTTGACAGAATGAACCACAGAATTTAATTACACATAACTTGTTTCAGGTAAAACTGAAGTCAGAGAAGATTCTGCATAATTGAATACCTAGAATGAAATTGGGATGAAAGGGAAAATATGTGAAATGGCAAAGCACTTGCATTAGCTAGCCTTGTTTTATCTGAGGACACTGCTTAGCTGAGAACTGCCAATTTTCTGTACCATTGGGAACACAAAATAGCTGGAGGATGGATTGGAGCCAATAGTTGGTAATGTTATCTCTTAAAAGCAATTATCACTGAAATGGGATATTCCAGAAAAGTGATAGTATAATTTCATCCAAAAAGAACCAAATCAAGACATTTAAAAAAAAACCAAAGATGTTATTTAGCTCTGAGACAGAAATTGAACTCAAATGTATTCCTACCACTTTACCATTTTTTAAATTTTCAACATAAAGTTTTTAACTCATATTGTTTACAACAACATTGTTCATATTTTCTTGCCCACATTGGAAATTTCTGTTGCATAAGCAATGCATGAATTAATGGGTGGTTCATCTTCCTCTAGTCATATGGCACTCCATCATTTCCTAGTGAATAACTAAAGGGGACTTACGAGACAGTCTTAAAACAGGGTTATACAGTTTCTGTTCAGAGGAAAGGACACTGCACTAAAAATAAAAATCTCTAAGGGCCATGAAATCTGTATAGCAATGTTTTTGGAGTAGACTTTAAAAATTTGGTATTTTAAGGGAGATTTCATATATTTAAACCTTTTTAAAAATATGTAGCCCAAGCCTACCATTTTCCTTCTAAATTTTAAAAGTGCAGGGGTTTTTTTTTAAAGTGTAGACACTCTGGAAGCCTCAAAAATGTGCCCATATGTGATCAAAGCAAATAAGCTTTATATATAAAGACATGAACGGTGCAGTAGCCTAGAAGTGAAGATGCTCGCCTACCAGAAGATGCTCAGCTACCAGCTTGGAAGGTCTGAGAGTTCAATCCTAGGCAGGGACAAATGTTTCTCTATCGGTGCAAAGAGAAAATGTCTGCTGTGAACTCCACATAGGCATCAGGAAGGGTATCCAGCCAGTAAATGCTCAGCTCCATTCAGTTGCCCTGACCCGACCCAGAAGCAAGGGATTATAGGGTGACAAAAGACAAGTTATATGCAGGAACTAACATCAGGTATTCGCTAACATCAGGTATTCAAGTATTGCAATGTAGTACACATAGTATTAACTTATTAACTTAAGCATATGGGATGCAAAGATTCCGGTATTCTGGTTCTACTTCCAAGACTCATTAATCTTATGAAGCCAGACTTATCTGACTGAAGTTCCACTCCCATAATTTTCAGTGAAATATCTCACACAAAAAAGAAAAAAAAGTGTTTGGGGAAAAGTCTCAAGTAATAAAGCTTCTGTGTTTTGAAATATTTGCCTTACATAATATGCCAAAGAAATGATAGAAATCAGAAAAAGTACCACCAGTATGCCCCAAAGAGGCTTTTCAAAAGGTAACTGGACTTTCTTGCTTTTTCCTTGAAAACATTTTGCTTCTCATCCAAAGAGCTTTTTCAGTTGAAGAACTGAATATTTCAATATCTAAGGGGCTGCCGCAAAGAAGAGGGGTCAACCTATTTTCCAAAGCACCTGAAGGCAGGACAAGAGGCAATGGATGGAAACTAATCAAGGTCACAAGCACCCAAGAACTAAGGAGAGATTTCCTGCCAGTGAAAACAATAAACCAATGGAACAGCTTGCCTTCAGAAGTTGTGGGTGCTCCATCACAGGAGGCTTCTAAAAAGTGACTGGACAGTCATTTGTTTAAAATGGTATAGGGCCTCCTGCTTGAGCAGTGCGTTGGATTACAAGACCTCCAAGGTCCCTTCCAACTTTTATTCTGTTATCTGTTAAATTTCTTAGTGATATATCCTGGAGCCAATATAAATATTGTTTACCACATCCTAGAACAGTGATGATGAACCTAAAACAACCATGTCCAAGATGAGACTGTTATAGGTGATTGGATCGTTGGGTCATGTATCTGTGATAAAACAGGGCATAAGTGTGCTCCAGTCAAATATAAAGTATTTATTAAAGAGAAATAAAACAATAAGGATATAAAACCTTAACTAGGCTAACTAAGTATACTCCATGTGTGCAAGTAAGGGTGTGTGTGTGTAAGGGACAAGAAGAGCGGAAGAGAAGAGCAGGCAGGAGGGTTTTTATTCAGTAGGAGGAGCTTCTGCTCTGACCATATGTTATTGGTGGAGATAATCAGATGACCTTCAGTGTGACTCAGCAATCGTGGCCAACAATATTCTGACAGAGACACCATGACATTTTGGGTGATACCATTGTTCACCAACAGCTGACAATATCCTTGAAATTATGCCCCGTTCTTGTGCAATTTTCAGAGGCTGCAGAGGCCGTGTGAGAATGGGGTCTCAGACAGCCTCCAGCCCCTCTGAAAATGAGTTTCTTCACCTGCATTTCATGTTTATAATTATTTGATGTGTAATAACACATAATAACACATAAGCATTACACATAATTAAACTGTATTTTTAAAAAATGAATATATTAAAAAATGTTTCTCTTTTGCTTGGAGGGGGACGGTGACATGCCAGCCGAGTCAAAGTTAGACATTTTCCAAATTTCTAATATGCTGAGTTCAAAAGATTTGCTATCACCATCCTAGAAACAAACCTAAGAAAGTTCATAAAGGAGAAGATTTTTAAAAAGCAAGCATGGTGGAGAGAAAATTGAAATGGTGGAAGATTTGAAACCTGAAGAATGCTCAGTATGATAAATCACCTATTACTGCATATATAAATGCAAATACTAAAGCAGTTCATTGCTGGGCTCTTATTAAATGTGATTGATTAACTGTCGTTCACCGATTCAACCAGTAGAGGGACTATTGACTACAGTAAATGAAATTTCTCAGGACACCAACCATTTTGTGTTATCTACTGGTTGCCAGGATACTAATTCTAAATCCCCTGATGAAAAACCATTACCAAATCATTTTTTTTCCTCTTGTCAGCACACTCAGGACAACAGTAGTGCTGTAGGTTTGTTCCGTACTTGCTGCATTCTTGAGAGTGCTGCTGTGCAAATGACGGGGCCCATTTTTCATGAACTTGTCAATCTTTGGGGGCCTTATGCGCCATCCACCCAGATACTTTTCTTATCTAATAAGGTCTGGAACTATAGGTGTGGAACAAAAACATGGCTTCTTAGCTGCAGGACAGACAAGCTTTCATGCCTCTTCTGCTGACGTCCTAGCCAAAAGAGTGGCTTACTGATAGGCCGAGTGACAAAGCCAGGCAGCCGTCTAGACCAGTGTTTCTCAACCTTGGCCGTTTGAAGAGGCGTGGACTTCAATTCCCAGAATTCCCCAGCC
>JANHFR010003193.1:93665-111665 GCA_032468015.1 Mimophis mahfalensis | reverse complement strand
TAAAACTTTTCAATAAAAAAAATAGTTTTTACCTCATTTTTTCTATACTCTATCCATTTTTTAATTTCCTTTTTATTTGTGATATTCAAGTGATTTGCTTAGTTTATTTTTTTAAGTGTAAATAATAAGAATAAAGACCAGTGTTGTATTGTATTGCTTGCAATTATCCTGAAATTCATTTTCAGAGCAATAGGTTTTTGTAGACAGGAGCGAAAGGATTTTTGCACATTTCTTTTTGTGACTTTTTTGTTTGTTTTGTTTAAGGTTTATTATTATTTTATTTATTTATAGTTTATTCATGACCACAATGTAAGACATGCAAAATGGGTGTGAAATGGTCATAGAAACATAAATGGGTTGATGCATTTCTGAGTGATTTTCTAAGTCAGATCAAGTAAACGTTATTGCAGACGTCTAACTGCATTGTGGTAAGTGTAAAACTCATTGACAAGCTGTAATTCTGCTTTGATGACCTCTATATTATCACTGGTATCAAAAAATAGTTGATGCTGTTTCTGCTGTTTTGTGGCAGGAAAATAACCTGTCCCCATCTTGTATGCTATGAAATACAGTTAATACAGTTAAAGAAAAGTTTTGGGAGAGGGAACTAAAATTCTGTCTCTTCCTTTATGTGTGACAGTCCGCTCCTCATGGATAATCCTTTCTTTGAATGTCTAATCTCCACCCGCAATATTATTATTATTTTTTTAATCCCATTTATATCCTGCCCTTCTCTGAAGACTCAGGGCGGCTTACAATGTGCACAGCAACAGCCCCCATTCCATGCATATGCCTGCTCATTAGGGCTCTCGCCCCCCGCCCCAAGCGGCATTATTAATATTATTAAAGAGCACCAAAATTTTGTATATCCTTCTTTCTATTTTAATCTTATCTTGAGATAAACAGCTCCATCTCATTCAGGAAAAGGTATCATTTCTTAAAAATACAATTTTTCTTTGCACAAAATCCTTCAGCGTACCTGTATGAAATGTAGTATGTTTCTTCCCACAAAAAGTTCTACTGCCGCTGTGAACTTCACTCATGTTTCACTGAACTGTAAATTAAATTACACTACACATGTAACCCTTTATAGAAACTTCTAATTCTTTATTCCACTGATTTTTTAAACATCAGTATGTCTAATTGATTTATCAAAAACAACTATAAAAACCAATATATTGTTTTTTAGTTTTAAAGGATTTAACCAATTGTTCTACTATCGGTTGTCTCTGAATCTGAAAATGCTGACTGGTCTAAACAGATTGCTAATAAATATTTTGATTGTAAATATTACCACTGGTTTTCTGTTAGATGATTATTTATCATTTAACACAGAGTACGTTAAAAAAAAAATCATCTATCAATTGGTTCTAATTCAGTATCCCCAATCTGTCCGATTTTTCTATATCACCTTGTTTCTCCCAATTTTTAAAGTTAGATTTTTGCACTAAAGTCAATTTGGTATGGGAAAAATGCCATATCTTTTTAAAAATTAGATAATACATTCCATAAATTTCTAACTGATGTAACTGTTTCCAGAGATACTGGAGTTTTAATATATTTATCCTAATACTTTCCATCCAACCAAAGGTGCTATATATGTATATTCCAAAGTTGACCAAATGCAAAAATTGTACAAACACCAATTGTAGGCTTTAATATTTGTATTTAATGTTCTGAATACTAAAATATTTAATATTAAATTAATATTTAATATTTGGCAATAGGCAAGCAAGATGCTATACCTCCGGTTTTGGAAAACCAGGTGCTCCATCATTAATTTCATTTTCTGTAAATATATTCATAGAATCACAGAACCTCATAGAAATGTTCTAAACAAAGAATTAGTTTGCTGAAAATATTATCCAGATATATAAACTGTAATTCATCTCAGAGTATAAATTAATCTGAGAATAATATTCATATTGAAAGCATTCACCTTTCCCCAAAGAGTAAAGTTTAATCATTTCCACATTGATATCTGAAGAGATCTCTATATTTTGTTTATATTACATGTTACTGAGTTATATCCTTTGTTATATAGAGTACATTCTGTACCTACTGTAAATATTTAATGGATTTAGTATAAATATGGAATTAATATTGTTTTAATTGTTCTGTAAGCCAGTTTTCACCTTTTGGCATCAATTTGGAGCATTTAATACAATAAATAACCTGCTATTTTGCTAAAGGCATTTATCTTTTGTATCAGCTGTGGAACCGAGTATGAGGTTTAGAAATAAAAAAAATGCCACCTGTAAATGAAACCAATTCATGTTCAACTGAGTTATGTACTATGTAGATCTCCCTACATTGTCTAATAATTATAAGCCAAGAATTCCATGGAAATGTTAAAAACAAGGATGAAAGTGGAGATCCTTGTCTAGTTCTTCTGAAAAATTGGAAAGTAGGAGAAAATAACTATGTACTTTACTTTAGATATGGGGGATTCATATAATGTCTTAATCCATTTTATGAATCCATTTTATGAATTCCAAAGGAAATTTAAACATATTTGATACAGAAAACATGTACTGTTTGTTTATTTTGTCAAAGGCATTTTCAGCATCTAATGATATATTTACAAATTAATCTTTATTTTCATTCAAACCTATTAGATCTACAATTAATCTAATGATTTTTCCTGCTTGCCTAGCTTTTATAAATCTTGCTTATTCATTCTTGCTAACAAACAATATCATTTGCTAGAATCTAGAATCACTGCTGTTGACATCTTTGTGTTAACACTAATCACAGAGATTTGATTATTACATTAGGTATGATATTTACCTATTTTGTTACAACTGTAATATAAACCTGGTTAAATACCCCAATAAAATTCCCTTATCTTCATACACGTGACAAAATTTTGGTACCAAAGGTTACATAAATATTTTAACCCATAAATCTGGGTTAACAAAACACAATCGCTGTGTATTTGTCATACTCATTTATTGGACTTCCAAATTTAATAGGTTTTTTTAATATTTGTATTTTCTGTTTTTACTGCTGTTCGCCGCCCTGAGTCCTTCGGGAGAAGGGCGGCATATAAGTTAAACAAACAAACGAACAAACAAACAAATAAATAAATAAATAGCTAGCTAGCTATGTTCATACACCTTGCTATTGTAAGTTCAAAGAAATTTTTCCTGTGCGTGTCTGATTTGTTTTTCTTCTATTCTGTTTAGATTAAGTACAGATCAAGTTAACTGTGTAGAATTGTTTCTCTTCCTTTCTTAATATTGCTTTTGGGGCCCTAATAATCATGCCCCTAATGTATTGGATATTTATGGATGACTAGAGATTGCAGTACTTGGCTTAAACTTTTCTTTTTAGAGCAATTAGTCTCTGTGATAGAAAATATTTTCATTTTGCTTGCTGTTAAATCAATGCACGGGGAAGACTTAACACTTACTTATGTTAGATTTCTGCAACCAGCAGAGAAAGATATATAAAAATAACAGAGGAGAAATGGCTGGAGACCATTGCTACAGTGTTAAAATGTCCATTAATCAGCTGCAGTTAATTTCTGTGCTTTGCTTATTGAAAAATTTCTGTTGGATCAATACCAATAATTATTTCCTATTTAACAGTGTTATTTTAAGACAAACAAGGGAAGTGTTTAAGACCTGCTGACTTCCTGATTAAACTTCTAGTATTCCCTTAGGTTGATTCCTACTGGAAAATCTTTCTGTGTGAATTACATGCTCTAATTTTACAGTATATACAGTATTAAGTCTTAACCAGTAAAAATGTAAAGAAAGCCATGCTTTGAAGTATGTTGGAGAGTGTTGCACATTACAATCGACTCTTTTTGAAGATTCATTTAGTGTTTGATTGTATTCTTTCAGTGGGAAGGGTGGAATTAGTTTTGAAATGCATTATTTATGTGAGTAGGTGGAAGTGGAGAAATTACTGAATTGTGATTTCTATAAAAATATACTGTTGTGAATTGGTGCATGCATTATTTATATTGATGCAGTAGGTCTTTACTGTGTAACAGAGCCATGAAATAAGCATAGCAGCCTATGGGGAGAACAAGGGGCAAGATTACTCCTTCCTCAGAAGGGAAGGAACCTGGAGTTTTAACAAACCTAAAACTGGAGATTTGACATCTGGCAGTTGAATAATTTATTTTTGCAAGTTAGCCTATGGAAATAGATTCTAGTAACAGAAATTCAGTATAGAAGATGTGTTATGTTTCCATTCATTTTCTTTAAATGACAGCCATTTGAATTTGCTTTCATCATACGATGGAAGTGGCAGGTATAATAGGCAACAGAACTTGCTCAATTTCTAAGCAGACAAGTGGTAGACATCAATTTGGCCTTCATATCTAAAATGTATGATTATTTTTCTTCCCCATTGTACAATTCACAAATGTTATGGACATAAAGAACAATGGAATATTGAATATTTCATTTTCCCTCAAGTTTGGAGTATTGGTTTTGAAGTGACATGTTCACACCCATTTCCCTGACAGCATTTCTGCCTCAATAGATTCTGTGAATATAAACACTATAGGCCTTCCTTGCAGCTTCTCCAGTTTTTCCATTTTTCATACTGTAATTTCAGTAATTTCTGTTTTATTTAGTACAATTACACATACAGTATCAGAGAATGGATCTAGATCTTTGGTCTTGATTTAATGCAGCTAGTGCCTCACAATTTAAAAGCAAGTCAAAGTGTTATTTATAGTGTGGTAGCTGGCATTTTAGCCACTCACCCTGGCACGTTACTGCTGCCAATGCTAGTCTGCTTGCCTGACAATGCTTTCAAGATTGAAAAGAGTGACCTTTGGTCACTGTGCCCATCCGTTGTCCCAACCTCTACAGCTACCCCATCTCAAAAGGTCGTCTTTTCAGCTTCTTGAGCAATTGTTTGGCCAGCATTTTTGCAACATAGATTTGCAAGCTTGGCCATTATCTCTTCTATCATTAGATAATTTGTTATCCATTTTTTACTATGTCTTTTCTGTGTGAAAGGCCAGATAATTCTTACTGCCATATTGATGGTGTTTCCAACTTCAGATCGCTGCTTCTCTACACAGACACAATGCTCATTTGGTTGCAGAGTGCCAGGTCTGTGCCTTCTTGGCATTATTCAGATCAGTAAGTTCAACTGAACCGGAGTGGCAGATCTCAGTTTGATCTTGCATTGAACCAGGTAATGGTTAGACATTACTATACTTCAGCACCTCTCAATATCCTGACATCATTAATAGCAGACTTAAAGTACCTTCCTGTTATGTATTCAAATTCAAATGTTTTTGGAGGGAATTCCTGGCCAGCCCATTGGCTGATGGGCTGAGCCAAACTGTATATAAAGGGGTGAGTTGTCCCCAGCCAGTTGCTGGGTTTTCACTGTTAGTAAAAGAGCTGTCATTTGAAATCACTCTTGGCTACTGAGTCCCCATTACACCCTTGGATCTCCGGATCTAACACTTCCTATTAGGAAATAAGTGATCATAGAAGCAACATTTAGTGCTCATGACTACCAAGTTAATTGATGATCAGGCCGGTTCCCGAATAGGTTATTACAAATGAATAGTGAGTTTAATTGTACCAATTATCATTCATGCTACCAGACATCTTCCCAGCCAAGCTGCAATTTACCAATCTGTGCATTTAGATCACCTGCCAACATGAAGAGTCCTCTTTATGGCCTTCATTTATAATGCTGTATAATTCAATGTAAAAAGGGTATTTTCTTTTGTCATCACTATTCACCTCTGTTGATGCATAAGCCACAAAGATAGTAATCAGTGCAATTCTATTGAGAATGAATGTGACATCACAGTTTGAAACTGCTTCAAACTTGATGTTACCAATTGTACCTATTGTTCACTATGAATTCTACACTCCAAGCAGATATTCACCACAGAATAATAACCAGCGCATGTATTAAGAACTATTTATGCTGCAAAGAACCTTTTCTCCAGATCCAGACATAATTTAGTAAAAAACAGCTAGCTAAGAGGTATATATGAGCAATGGTGGAGCAGAGATTAGAATGCAGCATTGCAGGCTAATTCTGCTGACTGCCGATTGCCAGCAGTTTAGCAGTTCAATTCTCACTGGCTCAAAGTTGACTTGGCGTTCCATCTTTCTGAGGTTGGTAAAATGAGGACCCAGATTGTTGGGGGCAATTTGCTGACTTGTAAACCGCTTAGAGAAGGTTGTAAAGCATTGTGAAGCAGTGTATAAGTGCTATTGCTATTTCAAAATTTGTAGTCTTGCATACACTTGGTGTGAATAAGTCCTGGTTTCACTCTAAAGACAGTCTAGCAGGTTTCTGAAATTTCGATATAGGACCACAAAAAATTAATGTAAGGTTTTGCCAGTTACTGCTGGCAACGTATGATTGTGCTAGCTGGGAATATTGAAAATAGCAGAACATTGGACTAGTGAAACTGGAATGGAGTTATGTTAATATTACTGATTATTTCCTTCATGGTATACTGGTAACAAAGCCACTAATATAAATCAATACTTCCTGCCTTTTCACTAAAGTCTGTTTTGTATGTTAGATTTTAGCAAATACACCAGACACTACAATTTCATTGACTTCAGAGAAATTTGGATATTTGGATGTTAGATCACATTCATTATGTAGTTCTCTAAACCAAAATTTAGGGGTTGTTTAAGAATTTTAAAATTAAATTAAATTAAGTAGTTGCTTGTTTTAGTAGGTTCAAGAATGTTTATTGAAATAAAAATGATTGTTTTTTCCAATTTTTATGCTCCTATTGAAATGTTACACTGTTGGTTAGTTGTAGATTCTAGCAATGACTAAACATGAAGCATGCTAAAAGTACTTTCTCAAATTATAAGAATGAAATAAGAGGCATAATACTGGGAATATAATTGAAGTTTATTTTTGTTATTTTAAAAAAAACCTGACAATGTTTGCACAATGATGTTTTCAGCAACAGTAATTGTGCAGAAGCTAATCTGTTGATGTGTAATATATTGGTACCTGTGGCTTAAAATTTTGGATATGTTTATGTTTTGACTGACTTAGCATTATGTAGCAATATTGTTATGTTCTTACTTCTGTTGATGCTGGGAGTTACTATAATTAACTCACATTTTTAAAAATATTTATGTCCAAGTTTGTCCGCTACCTCCTATGGTGACTCATGGAGATTATATCTGCCATCCGCGGCCTTGTGAACATTACAACCATGGAACTGTTGTTGAGTTCTATTGTGATCCTGGCTACACTCTCAGTAATGATTACAAATACATCACATGCCAGTATGGAAAATGGTTTCCATCGTATCAAGTATATTGTATCAAAACAGGTAAGAACAAAGGCATCTGAATATTAAATGTTTAAACATTAAATTTTCAAATAAAAGTATGTTTTCTATTGAAAGTGCCTCTACAATACTTTATTACTTGTAGCATTTATTTTGCTTTCAGGATAGAAGTATTCACAGGAGGTGTCCCAATCCAAACCCTGCTCCTTTTGTATGTGTGCAATGTCAATAGATATATAAACAATGTGTGTCCCACAATCATGGCCTCATCATTCCCTTTTGACCTGTAGATATCACTGCTTTCACAGTGATTAGAAATAATTTTGTAAAAGTGTAAATAAATGTGAGCAATCATATTTATTATGTTTGTAGCTCTGTAGCTTAGCTTTTAGTTTGGGTTCTGATTCTTGTGTACAAGAAAAGGCCATTATTATCTAGTATGACTAGTTTTCCTATTATTCTTTGTTTCACAGAACAAGCCTGGCCAAATAACCAGGAAACTCTTTTGCGAACATGGAAGATTGTGGCATTCACTGCTACTAGCGTTCTTCTGATGCTTCTGTTAGTTATTCTTGCCAGAATGTTCCAAACCAAATTTAAGGCACATTTCCTTCCAAGGTTAGTATTGGTTTAATTTTTGCTGGTGTGCAAAGCAGTTGATGATTCTTAGAAATTTCATTTGCAACTGATTTGTACTACAATTAACTTATATAACCGTAATAGCCTGCTTTGTTTTCTGAAAGCAGTATGATTAATGTATCCTATTAAAGTAGGAGTGTTGCGCTTTTCAGAGTCAAGCGAAATGTTCTCATCAATTGCATCCAATTATTATTTTTTTGGCCTTCCCACTTCCTCTCAGCCCTTTCATTCTTTCTTCATATATTTGTTCTATACTTAAAGCTTCATTCTATATTTGCAAATAATCTTAATATATTTATTTCATTCTGTACAAATCATTCACTTTTGTATTCAGTACATATTTACTTTTGACCTCATCATTTCTCATTTTATACAATTTTAAATAACATCTTCTTCCTTTTATTAGTTTGCTTTTTCATTTCTCTTGACCTAGAAAACATTTATTCTCATATAACGAAAGTGGGCAGAAGCAAGTTCTTTATACACAGACACTCATTCCTTTAAGCAAACACCTATTCCGTGTGATAGACCACCACATCAACGTCTATTTTATTATCAGATTTTGTGTGTTTCAAATTATTGCATTCATCTTCTCATCTTTAATAAACATTCCAGCAAGGTACAAAACTCAGGTACCTGTTCTAACTTTAATGTACAGCTTTACAGTTTAATGTACAGCTTACATTTCCCCCATCAAGCACGCCTGCCTTGATCAGTTACTTAGCCATTTGTTTCTCTTTGATGGTGGGGTGGGGGGAAGCAAGTGAAACAGGCATTACAAGAATTTTCTGCAATGGAAAACAAACTGCTTTCATTGGCTGCAAAAGCAAAACTCTATACTTCCGATATAGTAAGTGAATTGGAAGTTTCAAAGGTAAACATGTTCAAGAAGGAGGGAGACCCATGCAAGCATGAAATGTTTTAGTGGGTAAAGCATTGTGCTGGCAAACACAGATGTCTGGGAAATTTCAGGGTCTAGTTTTAAAAAGCTGCACTGACTACATCATTTCATTTTTGAGGCCAAATCTGTTTTGGTTTTTTAAATGTACATCATATTCCCTAAGTATTCCCTAAGTAAGACTCCTCTAGTGGCATTAGGTTGCAACTCCCAGGCTCTAGGGAGTTGCAGTTTCTTGGATCCAGAAAATATAGGCCAATCATCCTGACATCATGAAAAAGATAATCAATAATCAAACAGAGGATTGGTGGGTACCTAGAAATGAACTACAGGAAATGAGTATAAGTTGGTTAAAAATAGTTCATGTCAGGCAAAACCTATATCCATCTTTGATAAAGTGACTAAATTAGTGGACCAGAGAAATGTTATGGACATAATATGTCACAATATTTTTGCTGGTTAGGAACAGATCTTAGAGGCACTCCTGACCACAGATGATGCCAAGGCTTGTAGTTGCAGTCAATAACTATTTATTAACAATAAACATTATTAAACTTGCAAGCTGGCTAACTGAGTTCTTAGGGCAGGTGTGCAGAAGGCACACCTGCTCTTAATTAGGACATTTTCCAAAGAGCAATGTGTGTGTGGGAAGGGTTTTTATACCTCTGGTAAATCCCCTTCCACTCTTCAGTTAGTGTTGGAGGGAATATTTGAACATAAGCACTTCCCTCCTAT
This sequence comes from Mimophis mahfalensis, assembly GCA_032468015.1. NCBI lineage: Eukaryota > Metazoa > Chordata > Lepidosauria > Squamata > Mimophis > Mimophis mahfalensis. The sequence continues at coordinate 102,129 of JANHFR010003193.1, read as the reverse complement.
GGGTCAGACTCATAATATTGTCTAGTCATACTCAAAATGGCTGCCATGCACTTGAACATTTATGTAACATAGTATTCTTGGACTTCACTAAAGCATTTGACAAGTAGATGACAGCCTGCTACTTTCTACATTTTTCTATCTTGATAAGATGTGTGATAGACAGTACCACCACCAAACGGATTTGCCCTTGGCTGACTGACCATACCCAGTGTATAGTCCTTAATGGAACTACATCTACATGAAGGGAAGCTTGCAGTGGGCTACCTCAAGGTTCTGTCCTGGGCCCAGTACTGTTCAAAATCTTCATAAGTGATCTAGACAAGGAGCTAAAATTATAACTCATCAGATTTGCAGATGACACCAAGATGGGAGGGGGGTTGGAATTACTAACACTTTGGAAGATAGATAGACTCAAGATTCAGAAGGACCTTTACAGACCTTTACAGCATTGGCCTCCTATCCAATAATAACTGCATTTCAAATGACTTAAAATTTTGTTCTTGAAGAACTCTGTTTCGGCAAAGGATGTTTAGCCATTCACAACATCATTTTTATACACATAGATTCTCTTTTTGCCCCTGATCTAGAGATACTCAAGAGAATTGCAGCAATGGGCCAGACTTTGTGGTGGTGGATGGTGTCCCTGTTATGCTTCCTTCTTATGATGAAGCTGTGAGTAGTGGCATAAATGAGTTGGCAACAGGATGTGCGCCCCCTGCAGGCCAGGGATATGTTTTTCAAGCCGATGATCAGAATCCTCCAGCTTATCCTGGACCAGATGATTTGAACAGGTTGCCAGCTGAATTTGACACCTGTGACAGCATTTCAGGTTCTTCAGAACTTCTCCAGAGTTTATACACATCTTCTGCATGTCAGATGGGAGCTCATCCTGTCTCAGACAGAACTGATGTTATCAACAGCACCACTGAAGAAGTAGCATCAACCAGCCCAAGCATTGATATTGCTGATGGTAATTTTGAATGTTGAACCTTATGTAGGATTATTTTAGCGTCAGTTTTTTCCAAATGGAAAAGTCATGAGTGTTCTGTCCTCGCAATGAGATTACGCTTGGGAGAAGCAAACTATCCTCAGATCCGTGGTCTATCTCTTCGTTCTAGCTTTTCTCTCTCTCCTCTCCCATTTCTTTTTCTAGCAGAGCATCTTTATAAGCCAAATTTTCACTGCTGACTTAGCAAGCATATATCTGTCCTTCATTGGCAGGAAATGAACTGGTGGATGGTGGGTATGCTTCATCATACAACGTTAATTGGAGGACTCCAATTAATTATGCCATTCAGAGTCTGAATGTCTGTGTTCCTGAAATACTTTTATCAATATTGATTTCTGTCTGTTATAAGGCTCAGTTCTGATTCATCTCAAAAAATCAGGACAAGCAAAGCGAGTATTATTGTTCATAATCAATACTGTGCATCAACCAAATTTATTGTTATTAATGTTTTTGTCATGGCAGAGTTCCTGAATATTTGTTGTAGACTCTGTTTGGCTAGTTTTCATACATATCTATTCATAGAATCAGTAAATAATTAGTGAACTTAAATAGTTATTTAGGTGTAGAATATGAATATAGCCATGTATGGCTTATCTCATAAGCCCGTGTTCCAAAACCTCCAATCTTTTTTGGTCAGGTTCATATTTGAAATTTTGAGGGTAAGTGCCCCAAATTTTTGAAAAATTCGAAACCCAGAATTTTAAAAAAAATCTATATTTTGACAATGAAAAAAGTAACATTTTTTATGTTGAGTTCTTGAAAACTCAAGAAACTACAAAACTAAAAAAAAATCAATAATTCAGTATTGAAGCTAAGTACTTATTTATTAAATTTATATGGCACCTATCTCACTGTCCAAAGCGACGCTGTGTGGCTGAATAACCTTTCTGTTTATTTTGTGCTTAATGGGTTTTCTTTTCAAGTACGTTGTCAGCTAATTTTTGTTACAGTCCATAATCTTTAATTTTCATATAACAAGGACTTTAAAACAGTGATAATTATAACTCTGTGGAATGTAGCAATCTATTTTTTATGTGCACAGAGGGCCCTCAGTGAACATACTATAAAGCTCATGTTTAGTCTCTCTCCACTGTGTCTCTCCCTCAATTATCTCCAGCCAATCCCAATAGAGATAGAACCTATTTATTTATTTATTTATTTATATACCGCCCTTCTCCCGCAGGACTCAGGGTGGTTTACAGGGCATTAAAAGACATATAATACAAAAATTTAAAATAGATTAAACTAATAATTTAAGCCCAACAAACAAATTTAAAATTTTAAAACCAAAACCCAAATTCCTCATCCTAATTAAAATTTCCCGTTATGGGGACAGACCAGCTTGTTGGAAAAGATGCGTTTTAAGGGCGCTGCGGAAGGCTGTCAAGTCGGGGATGGTCCGGATCTCTAACGGTAGCTCGTTCCAGAGGGCCGGGGCCACCACAGAGAAGGCTCTGCCCCTGGGGGTCACCATCCAACATTGTTCGGCTGACGGCACCCTGAGGAAGCCTGCTCTGTGGGACCGCACCGGTCAGTGGGAGGCTGTTCCTGGCTTTAGGAGTTCTCGCAAGTACGCCAGGCCTAAGCCATGGAGCGCTTTAAAGATCATAACCATAACCTTGAATTGCACCCGGAAGGCCACCAGCAACCAGTGCAAGCCGCGCAGGAGAGGTGTCACATGGGCATGCCGAGACATTCCATAAATCACCTGCGCGGCCGCATTCTGTACCAGCTGGAGCCTCCGGGTGCTCTTCAAGGGGAGCCCCACGTAGAGAGCATTGCAGTAGTCCAACCAGGAGCTAGCCATTCCCCTGAGACATGATTTAGAAATGAGAACCACCAGGATGTAACTGCTCCCACCTTCCAACCCTGCAGCTGATCCAGAAGGATACTATGATTGGTATAAAAGTCATTGTGAGATCAAGGAACACAAGGATGGACAATCCATCCTCATCCTGACTGACAGAAGTCATCAAGTACTACCAGTGCTATCTCCAGTACTGGATGCTGGCCTAAAATTTCAGTGAAATGGTGATACACTTCCTTCAGGATCCCCTGAAATAGCTATCCAACCACTTTTTCCACTGGGAAAGTTGGAGATGGGTTGACTTTTCTTCAAAATCACTAGACCCAAGTATGGCTTCTTGAGGAAACAGTTCACCACCATCTTCTTCAGGTCAGAGGAAACTACCCCATCACTCAATGAAGCTAACACCACTGCATGGAACCAATGATACGTTAGTTGCTAGAAAGTCTTAAGAACTCAAGAAGGACCTGAATCTAATAGGCAGATGACCAAACTCCCAGTCTGGAGACTCAGGCTCATCCCAGATGACTTCATAAGGTCATGTCTAGACTCCTCTTAAGAGCTAGTCCATCCATTAGAATGTTTGATAGAAACAAATATAAATGGCTCAGTTTGAGATATTTAATAATAACAGAGAACTGGAATATATTTATACTTCTGTATCTTAACCCCATTTTCCTGCCTTAAACCTGACTAATGGGATTCTGTGTTGCTTCCTTGGTAAAGCTGTCATTAGGGACTTGACAGGGATTACAGTTTTATGATACTGTGCTGGTTTAAAAGTTTATTTCGTATGGATAAAGTAATCAAGAATGGTGCTTAAATATAATAAACAAATGCAAATTCTCTTCTTCCTGATTTTGTTCAGAAGTGGGAATCACCAATTAACCATGAAAGAACAATATAATTTCATATATTTCTTCGTCAATGAGTTCCCTAAAATGGAATAATTTAGGATTAACATTTTGTAATGTTATTACATTGACATCATAAAATTACAAAAAAATGAAAAGTTCCTAAGACAGGGAGACTAGGAGTTGTTAATACAGGCGGGAGGGAAGTAGTTCTCATGGGGCCAACCAGCCCTATAGCCTCCTACCCAGTAGTGGGATTCAAACTTTTTTTACTACCGGTTCTGTGGGTGTGGCTTAGTGGGTGTGGCTATGATGTCAGCCAGTCAGAGGTGGTATTGGCTGGTGTCAGCCAATCAGAAGTGGTTTTCTGAATCAGTCAAAATTATCGCTAGCAGTTCTCCGGAACCTGTCGGAACTGTCTGAATGCCACCTCTGCTCCTACCTATTTGTGTCTCTGCAAGACTACACACTCAGGTTTTGACCCCTTTGTGGAAGTTCAAGAGACTGAGGTCTTTCCTCAGAGACAACAGCAGAGAAGGCCCTCTTTCTTGGCCCTACTCATTGAAATATGATCTACGAATTATAAACACCTCCCCAAAGATGGACTCTAGCAATTGAATTGTGGATTTCTTGCATGCCTCTATTTTACAGATGGTTGCACAAAGAACTTTAAATCCTCAGAATGTTTTGGTGAGTGGGGATCCTGGTTAATAAAGTAATATGGTAGCAGAATAAGAAGAGGAAGAAAAAATTCTTAGTTTTATTTGTGAAGTGAAAACATAACTGCTTCTTTGTTGTTTAAAACCTGTTCGATGCCTCAAGGAGAATTGCTTCCTAGTGAAACCATAGGCAAAGTTTGACATGTGAAAGACCCACTCAGAGACCATTGGTCAGCAAGGTATTATTTCAGTGGTTCTCAACCTGTGGGTCGGGACCCCTTTGGGGGTCAAATGACCCTTTCACAGGGGTCGCCTAAGACCATTGGAAAACACATATTTCAATACAAATACAGGTGTATGTGAAAATAATGTTATGCTTGGGGGTCAAGACAACATGAGGAACTGTATTAAAGGGTTGCGGCATTAGGAAGGTTGAGAACCAATGTATTATTTTAATAGGCAGCTTTGAGTACAGTATTTATTTATCCTAGCTTATATGCCGCTCCAGTTGTAATGACTTTACCTGGCCTAAAACATAAAGAACTGCATTTCTTGGCAATAGTAGTTACTGTACTCTGGCTGAACTTAAATTCCTAGTAAGATTTTTTTTAAAAAAACCTCAAGTTATTCTAATTTTAACATTAAAGTCTGCATATAGATAATGTTTATAAATGCTCAGGCATTCATCGTAATGCACAGCTCATAAACCACTGCCTTAGCTCTGATCCCCATAGTTATTTTCTGAATACATTGCTATCATGCACATCGGTAATCACACAATTTTGGTTTTTTAGTAAAAGGAGGGAGTTGTCATTTTAAAAATAGTCTCTAGGCAACACAATTATCCTTGTAGAATTTCTATTATCTATGCCTTATTTATTTTTATTCCACTTTTATTATTTTTGTAGATAACTCAAGGTGGAAAACATAATATTTTCCTTCCCCTTCCTATTTTTCCCACAACAAGCATGTAAGTTGAGTTGGGCTGAGAGATTGGAACTGGCTCACGGTCAGCCTTTCACATCTAAGGTAGAACTAGAACTAGCAGGTGTTTTTTTTTTTTTTTGGTGTTGTTTGGTTTCTGGTTTGGTCCCTTAACCTGTAGACCAAACTGGCTTTCTCACATCTCATCTCAGTATGGACATTGTACGATTGATTGTAGAATTATATGATTTTTACCTTGTTTTAACATTTTTTTATTTATAAAATTTACTCTATGTGTATGAACAAACCTATATGTATTTAATTGTGCTGTCTAGCATGTATGTGCCACTGTGGTGTTGACACCTTGATCGTTGACTCAGTGCTTGGCAGAATCTGCTTTTGCCACAATTTATGTTTCAGCTGCTTTAAAATCTGAACACAGGTTTGCCTGGCTGTGCTTGGCTGCTGATGGCATGCTAAATAATGATGATAACACTTCAATGAGGGCAATCACTGAAAAAAATGCACAATGCTTTCACTAGTTAAAACCCACAGTAAAGTAAGAGCCTAAGAGAGATATTTGTTTTTGGGCTGCTATTTTGTTTGCAATTGAGCAATTTTGTACAGCTTAGGAATGTGGAGATAATTATATTCTCATTTGAAATACCATTGTGTTTAAAAATGTAGACAACATGGGAAATTTTTTAGCTGTACCAGTAGAAGAAGAAAAGATACAGGCATTAACAAGCATGCATTAATATGGCTTTGCTAATCTGTCACTAAATTTGCTTATGAAGTAGCTGCAAGAAAATAAAAATGCCAGATTTTTTTTTAAAAATAGTATTAAAATTACTTCTTTGGATGGCAAGACTGAATTTGGCATATCAAAATTGTTGTATAAACATTGTTGGGATTCTTATAAGGCTGTTTATATACTCTACCAAATTTGGGTTTGCAGAGCTGTTTAGACAGTTGTATTAAGTAACGAAGTACTGTAATAGTCACTTAGTTCATATGTAACAGTACTTCTGGTTCTGCTGTGCTGTCTCATTATGGTAGGAGGAGGAGATATTGCTGGGAGGAATAAACAAAGAATACTGGGAGTATTTGCCAAGAGTATACTTTCCCATCAGGATTACCCAAAACGTGAAGTCACCCAGCTAAAGCAAGGACGCAGCTATATTGAGCAGAAATGATATAGGAAGATGTTGGAGGTAGATGTTCACTTCAGTGACAATGACAACTGAAAACATCACTTCATATTGCATGGGAAGAAGCAATAATAAACCAAACCTATATTTTTCCCAAGAAAACCACCTCCATAGAAAATATAAAATGATTGACAATATAGGTCAGAGGGCTTTAATATACTACTGAGGAAGAGCTGAGGATCTTTTGAAGTACAAAATAGTGTTAATGCATAGCTAGTTAAAAGCTCTGGGATATCTAGCTGCTGATGTTGATATACAGGAAAAGAAAACACAAAGCTACAAAGACAGAATTACAATGGGAACATGGAACATAAGAAGCATGAACACACAAAAGCCCAACACCGTGAAAGGTGAAATGAAAGGACTACAAATTGACCTTAGCCACAGGTGAATTAGATGGACTAGGAATACTTTCAGTCAAAAGATCATACTATTTATTAAGGACTTGAAACCCAAAGAAGTGGCATTGCTTTTGTGGTTAGGAAGTATATACTGAGAACAGTGTTTGGCTACAATTAAGGCAATTGTCAAATAGACGTTGTGGACAATCATTTAACAATCATCATTCATATTTATGCTCCACCTATAGATATAGAAAAAGAGGAGGCTATTGAGTTTTATGAGCAAGTTCAGTCTGAAGTCAATTAAACATGAAAGCAAGATGTCCTGTTTGTCATTGGAAACTGGCATGACAAAACTGGAAGTGTTGAGAATAATAAGGTTTTATGACTTAGGAAAATGAAGCAGGAGAATGGCTTAGAATTTCAGCCACTCTAATTATTTCCTCATAGCTAAAATTGTGTTCAAACAACCAAAGTGACCCCAGTGCATGTGTGTATCACCATCTGGTATCAAAAAGAACTTAGCCTGTGTTAAGAAGACTTAACACAATGTACAAACTATTGTATAATATCCTTAACTTTACATGACAGCAAAATAAAAAACCCTACTGGAAAAGGAGATACCGGATGTTCAAGCTGACTTTAGAAAAGACCAAGAAATGCAAAATATTACTGCTGTGAAATTAGAGAGTCAAGGAATACTAAAAAAATATCAGCATGTGCTCCATTAAATAGAGAAAGGTGTTTAATTGTGCCAGTCATGCTAGTCTGTGGAATATGCTTAGGAAATGGGGACACTAGTACATTTCAGTGCTCTCATGAGAAACCTATGTAGAAGGAATGGAGACCCAATATAGCAATAGCAATAGCATTTGATTTATATATCAGGGCTTTTAACCCTCCCTAAGTGGTTTGGGGATGGTAGAGGACAGGAAGGCCTGGAGGAACATTGTGCATGGGATCGCGATGGGTCGGACACGACTTCGCAACTAACAACAACATAACAAAGCGGTTTGGAGGGACAGAACATGGTAAAATGGACTGGTTTTATGTTGACAGAGGGATGTGACAAGACTGTATATTCTCTGCTTATTTATTCTACCTATTTGCTGAATATATATAAAGGGAAGCTAGATTAGAAAAAGATGAGTGTGCTTTTACAGTTGGAGGACGAAACATCAATAATTTTCTGATAGGGGAAAATATAAAGGATTTCCAAGCTCTAGTAATAAAAAGAAGCACAGTGAACAAACAGGACTAAAAATATGATAAAGAAGCTCACATTAAAAACATGTAGAACAACCAACCTTGGAATTGAAAATGAAAATATTGGAGATGTAGATAACTTCTTTTAGGATCAATAATCAACATTAAAGACACAAGCAGTCAAGAAATATGCCCCAGACTAGTACTTGATAATGTAGGCATGAAAGTCTTGCTTGTTTGTATTCCATATTTTGCATCTTAACTGCTATGCAGACTTAGTGTTGTCAAGGTTGAGCTTCAATTCTCAGGAAGAGGGGCTGGACGGAGCAGGCAACTTGTCCAGCCCTCCCAAGCTCCCAAAAGGCAGAAAAAACCATCAAAACTTCATGGTTTTTTCCGCATTTTGGGAGCTTGGGAACGCGCATGCATGTAGGAAGAGGGGCGGGACAGAGC
>JANHFR010003193.1:77246-93565 GCA_032468015.1 Mimophis mahfalensis | reverse complement strand
AAAATTTAAAATAGATTAAACTAATAATTTAAGACCAACAAACAAATTTAAAATTTTAAAACCAATACTTACAGGGAAAGCCAGGGAATGCAGTCATCTATATTGCTTCCCCCTTGAGGATATCTATGGAATTTAGATGCGGTCCCTGGTACTCTCTGAACTTGGTGGTTTTCTTGCAGGATGTTTCATTACCCAACTAGGTAATATCAGTGCTAGGGTGGAAAATAGCCCAAGAAAATGGGTGAAAAATGATGCAGCTAATGATTATGGAAGCATACCTCAGATTAAACAACAGAGTTGGAAGGACCTTGGAAATCTTTAGTCCAATCCCCTGCTCAGGCAGGAAAGCCTAAACTATTTTGGACAAAGCATTGCCCAGTCTCTTCTTAAAAACCTCCATCATTGGAGCACCAACATCTTCCGAAGGCAAGTTGTTCCATTGATTAACAAGTAATAACACATTACAGAAAACCTCAAGGCAAAAACCTAGCACTGATGATGTTACCTAGTTGGGAAATGAAACATCTGCCAGAAAACAACTAAGCTCAGGGAGCACCCTGCACCTCATCTAAATCCCATAAGTATCCTCAAAGGGGAAGTGATCAACCTATAGTTAAACCCTGAGCTACAAATATTCTCTTCTATTGGTTTTAGGTGACTAAAGACAATTCTGGTACTTGGTTTTATAACTTTTAAATTTGTTTGAAGTGGAGCAGGGTGAAAAAAGAAATCATGCTGATATCCTAGTTACACCCAAATTATTATTATTTTTTAAATCATAAATTCAAACCTTTATTGTCAGAGTACATGTGTACAATGAGATTGGCCGAGCCTCCCTTCGTGCACCCCCCAACAAAATACAACTCACGGTGAAAGGCAGAAAATAACATTCAAGTTATCCAATTAATATTTCAAGATCCTATAAAAATCATGCTCTTTTGTGGAGTATGGATTTTCTTAATACCAGTACGTGCATTTCAGTGGGCTGAATGCAATTTGTGCTGTAGTCCAACCACATCATCTACAATATCGAAGAAAGGGGGAAATTAATGTTTGTAATATATTATAAGTGAAACAGTGAGTTTATGCAAAACCTACCATTCCAGGAATTGAGTGTTCTCCAGGATATTCTTTTCTTCTAAATTGAACTTCTCCAGCTATTCCGGGAACAGTCTGGATTTGGGGAAGCAAATCTTGCAAATCTTTAGTTAATCATTCACAGTGTGTTCCAGTTGAAATGGGTATATGGAGAAAATAGCACACAACATTTGATTCCTGAAACTGTAGCGTTTATTTGCTTATATTCGCCTTTGTTTATTTGCTTATTTATTTATTTGTATTCAGCCTTCATTATTTTTACAAACAAATCAGGGCAGCAACATATCCAATTTCCCTAAAGGCACAGAATTATTCCAAAAGCCCTAACACAGTTTAATCTTGAAATCCCTTACATTCTGGAACAAAGCAGAATGCAATCAAATTAAATGGACAGTATAGTGCCATAATGATTCAAATGACCCAAATTCATCTGAAATATATAAGTAGTCCATGTTCAGTGATTGCCTTGTATAATGACCATTCTTACTTACGACAGTGACAACAAAGTAGCTTTATAGTCAGTCCTCACATTTTTTACCTTTGAAAATCTGAAACACAAAAGAAAACTGAAGTAAGATCATACACACAGTCAAGCTTTTTTCTTAATGACTGAATTGTGGTCGCTAAATGTGGACTACCTGTATGCCAAATTTAAGCTATATGAGAATTCATCTGCCATAAGATGCATTGGCCAGAAAACTGCTTCATTGCACAGCCATTTATAAAGTGCCTTGAATTAATTGAACAGATTCTGTGAAGTCACTGATTCTGATTATACATGTAACTGTGCAGAGAATAAATGCACAAGATAGCCTGAATTCCTGCATAACTGAATTATCTTAAGAACTGGCAGGATCACTGCTGATATGTTATAACACAATAAAATTGCAGGACATTCCTTATGACAGTTCACAATTAAAGCCCATTAATTCTTTCTTTTATTTTCTAGAAATTCCATTGATGGATGAAGACCCTTAATCTGCACAAATATTTCTCATATCTTGTTGGGGTGGGGGAATAAATCATTTACATATGTATACATACATATCTATATGGATCTCTATATAAAGACTGATTACAGATGGAGGCAAGGATATTTTCTGTTTTTATAAATCTTCCTCATTATAATGTCATCAGATTTTGTGTGCATATCTTAAATCAACTTTGGGGTTGAGAGCATCAGCTATTCAACAGCAGCTTTACAAAATGAATCCTGAGGATTTGATGAGACTAAACATTACAGGAGAATTACACGTTTGTGGAATAGTGACAAGTGTATCTGCATCGCAGGAAGCTTTAACAGATGTTTTAAAACACCAATGAAGAGTAGACAAAGGTACAAGTGCAAGTCATAATAGAAGTATTTCAGATAATGTAAATTCTGTTTTATCAAAGCTGCTTCATATTTATGATGGACCATAATTTACAAATTTAATTTATTGAGGGGAAAATAAATGGTTGAAATTAAAATCGAAGAGGGTCACTTCTAAATTTCTTCATGAAATTCAAGGTGGAAACTTTTACTGCAAGCAAATAAAACACTTGGACTCAAGGAAAAGCTTAATCATTTGGGGGTAGAAATTCATTAAAAGGAACTTCAAGATTATATTGAAATTAAGTAAAAGTACTTTAGATGATATTGTAAAGAACACAATATGTCACAGGCAAATGATGAGATATTGATACTTCCTAATTATTGCATACCTGGGGAAAGGAGACATTAAAATAATTCATTGAAATAATTTTATTCAAAAAAGCAAACGCTAGGAAATCTTTATTCTCAAATATGTAGTAATAGACCCAGTTCAGTAGCATCTAAAAATCATAAAATGGTTATTCTGATGAAAGAAAAAGAAAACTAAGTTGGGTATGAACTGTTTGAATGTTTTAGGACTGAATATCACAGAAGAAAATGCTGTTAGTTGGGTGATATTGATCAGGAAGTGATTGCATATACAGGTAACTTTTGTATATATAAATTTTCATTATATATTTTTCTACTGTATAGTCATTTGGATTGTGTAAGGGATAGCATTGCTATGGGGTAAAGTTATGACTGAATTTTTAAAAGAGTGAGCTATCAATGCAGTAATTATAGCTGAAAGTAACTTCATTTCATTTCATTTAAAGATGTGGGTAAAATAAATAAAATGCTTAAGAAGAATACAGACTTGGAAAGATTGCTTTTTTATGTAAGATTGCCTATAGATATATCTTTCAGCCTTACAGTACTGCTGAGCAGAGAATCAGAACAGAGAAGCTTCTGTTGTGAGAAAGCAGCTAAATATTCATGACAGCTGAAATTTAAGCCACATTTAGGATGTGATAGGACAACATTAAGCACACATTTGGGGGTTTAAAAGCAGCTTTAAGTATCCTAGGACTTCAGAAAGTTGGTTGATTTTTGTGCCATCTTCCCATCAAAAATATATTCCTCCACTACCTACCTGCTAAAAATCTCAACTCTTCAAGCTATAGTATTGGGAAATGTTTCCCTAAAATTGCAATCCTTCAAAGAATAAACCAATAAACTATATAGATGATTGTTTTAGATAAAACAGAAGTAAATTGTTAGTGCCTTTTAAATTTGTTTTCAAATAACCATTCCTGCTACCTAAATAATTCATAATTTTTAGTAATATCTTGCAAAAGTTAATAAAATTGCCAGTACAGCTTAATCTAAGATTTCTAGGAATAAACCACTCAGTAGATACCTTTTTTTTTTCTGAAGGATCTACAGTGTAAATAATAAACTGGCCAGGATATGTAGATGACAATGACAGATAGAAAATTTCAGAGTAATGGCTCATGTAAATAAGCATTGAGATAGAGTGAAAATTCCATTGTTGGCTCAAAACTGTGGCTGCTTTCAGTGTCTTAAACTGGGCATGAACAACCCACAGCCCATTAGCCACATGTGGCCCTGGACAGCTAGTAATGTTGCCCCACAAGATCATATACAAAATAAAGGAAATTTGTTATGTATATGCATTAGCTATATTGTATATTTTCCATGTGGCCCAAGACATTTCCTCTTCACTTAATGTGATTCAGCCAAGCCAAAAAGTTGGATAATCATGTCCAAACACTATGGATTCTTATACCAGAAAGTTATGTCCTCTAACAGTAACACTGCTGTTTTTTTCTCTGGTGGGACTGGACTATCAAGGCAACCTGATCTACCGAATTATGGGGATGGAGCATAGTGCTTCCATTTTGGCCTTTCAGCCCCAGGGATACTTTGTTGTTGTTAGTTGCGAAGTCGTGTCCAACCCATCGCGACCCCATGCACAATGTTCCTCCAGGCCTTCCTGTNNNGTCAGGGTTGATCTCCTCTAGGACTGACCGGTTTGATCGCCTTGCAGTCCAAGGGACTCGCAGGAGTCTTCTCCAGTCTCCCTTTATTTCTTTGTCGGTAAAACATAGATTTAACTCAGTAACACTGCTGCTTTTCTTTTAATATTTGTTTTTTGACAAATTCTGGGTATATAATGCATATAGATTAATTTTTTACATTTATTTTTATTTTGAACAATGTTGAGGACAAATGTTGAAGACAAAAAGCTCTTGTTCCATTTCAGTTAAATTATTCATAATTATTCCACTTAAGAAAATGTGTCTCCATCCCTTCTTTTATGACATGCCTGCTTTCAGTTGCTGGTAGTTATCTTGATAAGCCCAGAAATATTCAGCATTAGGGCCCTGCCAAAGTCTGATCAGGAAAATGCAAACTCTTTATTAAAGTTATCTTTCAAAGGGCCTCAAAGATTATTGTATGCAATTTGCAAACTGAATCTAAGGGATGTAAGAGCTATTACTATATGTCACTGCGATATTGAGCCATGAATGTTTAGATAACTTTCTATTATGCAGTAAATAATATATTAGTACATGCTTCTGTATACATTGAACAATTATTATTTATTGAATACATTTTTATAATACATTCCAGTTTTTTAAAACACACTGAGAGGAACATTTTGTGGATCTAATCCTACATTGGTGATCAGATCATTTAAAAAAAATATGATACTGTGAGAACTATGGAGTCCTTGATTGTATGATATCACTTTAAATACTTCTTTAAATTTAATAGCAATAGCACATAGACTTACGTATATACTGTTTTATAGTGCTTTATAGCCCTCTCTAAGCAGTTTTACAGAATCAGCGTACTGCCCCCAACAATCTGGGTCCTCATTTTACAAACCTCGGAAGGATGGAAGGCTGAGTCAACCTTGAGCCTGGTGAGATTTGAACTGTCTAATTGCAGGCAGCCAACAGTGAGCAGAAGTGGCCTGCAGTACTGCACTCTAACCATTGTACCACCGAGGCTCCTTTTTAAGGAAAGCACAAAGTGCTTTCCTTCTCAAATGGCAGATCAAACTAAGATTCAAACTGGCCATACCTTCTTCATTTTCTATTCATATTACAAAATTTTTACATTTACAAAATTGTATTACAGCTGCACAAAATCTGGTTCCTTCAAATATAATGGAACTATGGCTCCCTGAATGTCCAGCCGACAGTCCCACATGCCATTGGGAAAGATACCATCTCTTGATTATTCTTCCTGATAGCTGATTCTAGTTCACGTTCCCTGTTTGATGATCCAAGTTTGGATTTTGTTGTTGCTACTGTTGTTGTTGCACTTTGCACTAACTCTAAATTTTATTTGTCATTTGTTCCCAGTTTAAATCAGTGTTTTACAACCTTAAGCATTTTAAGATACACAGACTTCAGCTTCCCCACTCAGCCAGCCAAACACTGGATTAAATAGTTTAAAGAAATGTTTTCAGTATTCTTTGTACCATCTGGGCTTTCAGTGAATAATTTGCAGCTAAGTGTTGCTTATTCCATATTGCACTTCTGAGTCAGAGCTTTTTGTGAACAGTGCTGACTCCACCTTAGATTGGAAAAATATTGTTTAACTTGCTCTACTTTAACTGTTGCTCTTTAACAAATTGCTGCATCTAATATTAAGCCATTTGAAAACATAGTTACCTATTATCTGGTGCTTCTTAATGACTGCTTGTAAATGTCTGTCGTGTTTCCACCCTTGCCTTTTGTTGCAATTACAGTAATGGGACTTTTTTATATATATGGGATGCACAATTAATTACATTGTTTATTTATATTCTACCTTTTTCCTCTAACAAACTTAAGCAGCATAGGTGAGGCACTGCTTCACTTTGATCTCTTTGGAATGTTTCCATTTTTTACCTATTAATTAATCTCTTCAGTAAGATGGTATTGGGCACATTTTGATAGGGTTTAATATTTATATCATATATTGTGTATAAATAGATTGTTGCTTCCCATAGAAGAGAATGTATGTAGCTCAACTTGAAGTATGAAGTCCTTGGTGATTTCTGAGCTTGGTTACCCATGAGGTTTGCTCCCTGTTTCTATACAGCATATGCAATGTACTGTATATATACAGTAGCTTACTCTGCCAGTAGCCAGCTACTATACAGGACAAGCTACCATATAAACGGGGAGCAAACCCCACACTCACTAGCAATGATGATGTTAACTAATCGGGTAATGAAATATATGCAAGCAAATAACAAAGCTCAAAGAAAACCAGGACTCCATATCAAATGTCTGACAGGAACGGACACATGCATAAAATAAGATTTTCTTGTAGCAGGTGCTGACATACGTTATCATTCAACCATGACTAATTTCAACATTTTAATAGGGAAACAGTAAAATGTTTTAAAAACACATTTTGGGGGGAAGCTAATGAGGCTAGTTAACTAAGTTCTCTTTTTAATATTAAGAACAGATTCAGTGCTATAATAAAATGGCTGGTTTTACATCTAAAATCTACATCCATTAAGGTGCTTATTTTTCCTTAGTGCTACTGCTTCCTGCACTTCATAATCTGCATTTAAGGAAAAGCAGCTAAGAATGCATTAACAGTAACTAGACTGATGTGATGTACTTCTCTCAAGCTGGTGTGCTGAAGAGCTGAAACAGCACAGCATGTGCCAGCAGCAATTTCTTTGTTAATGTCAACTACAAAATACTCAGCAAATCACCCAGAGAGCTACACTGGTGGCTATGGATTACAAGTGGGCCTCAAATGAATCTGCCCAAGAATGAACTGTACCCGCAATGTCTGAAGTTTCATTTGTTCGTAAACAAGCCTGGCTTTTATCCAACAGAGTAGGTGGGGCTATATGGTGTTCTTAACTAACTGTTCTTGTTAAGCTGTTCTTCCCTTCTGGTATTCAACTGCAAGTTTCATTTGACAGAATATCTGAGTTGGAAGGAACATTAGAGGTCTTCTAGTCCAACCCCCTGCACAACCAGGAGATCTTATACCATTCTGGACAAATGGCTGCCCAATATATTAAAGAAGCTCCATCAGTCCATCATCAATTTGTCTTATTCTGTCCAATGAAACTCAGTTACTGAGTACCAAAAGGGAAGACCAGCTTAATAAGAATAGCTAGTTAAGACCTAATTGTAAGAATAAATAAAAAAAAAAGTTAAGAACACCTAATAGCCCTACCTACTCTGTTGTATAAAAGCCAGCTTGTTTACTGAATTGTGCATATATGATGGCTTTTGAAAACTACATTTTCCTTTTAAAAATAAAGTACAAAACATATATCAGAACTGAAGATGGGTAGACTTTCTAAGCCTATAACATAAATGCACTTGACTTTAAAGCTTAGAAACTGTAACACTAAAAGTTTAATTTAGCTGTCAGCAGAGCTAAAGATGTACCTGTCCTTATAATCTGATGGATGTAGAATACAAGTTTAGCGGGATCCTTATTCCAGACGAATATACTGTGAGACAGCTTGAATATGTATAATGTTGATTTGTGACATTAAACATAGATTAAATATATTGATTAGTATTCTAAATCACTAGAATTTGTCTGCCTATCTACTACCTGTCACATAAGGCAGAGGTTAAAATTCAGACTAATGTACATGAGTTTAAAGCATAGTATTATCAGTGTAAAACTTTAAATAATATGGGTGAGATGAAAGCTGGAGACAGGAACAAATCTTCACGAATCAGATCAGGCTGTTTCAGTTGACAGGTTGGGAATAGGCAACCTTTGCCTTTGCAAATGGCTTCAGCAATGATTGTTATCATATTTAGCTGAGAGAAAGTCAATCTTTAATACCAAATGACACCTCCTAAAAAGGATGCTTAGGCAGAAAATTATAACTGTACAATAATCCTCTGCAATGCGCATGAACATTTTCCAGAGCACACATTCTCAAAAATAAGGCAAGGGGTAGAACCAGGATATAAAAAAATAAATCCCTTCTGATTAAAATTAATCACTTACAAAATAATTTTGTTTGTAGTTTTCAAAATTGTTCCTCTCAGCTTATAACTAGATAAGCCACTTTCACATACAGACACAGAAACACATGGATTTCCTTTCCTTCTTCCAACAGGAAGGGGGAGTGGGAGAGATGAAAATGGTAGATACAGTATTTTGAAAATGATTTGGATAAAGTACTTCAGATTTTAAATTAATCCAGAGATTAAGGTTAATGCAATTTGGGAAGCAGCACTTTTAGGTTGAGATAAAAACCTGAAAAAGCAAAAATGCTTTAAATGATGCTGATCTTACTTTTCTGAGATTCTTTCGCAATGTTTTGGAGGCAAGCAGAGCCTTCGCGAAGACACGAAAAGGGGAAGGATACTGGTTGCCAGCGAGGAAAAGGAAAGAGGAAGAGGGGGACCAACTGGGTGAGGTTGCAATGAGACACAAGGGGTAACCGGATGGGGGAAGAAAAGAGATGGAGCCTCTATTCAGATGTTATAAAATGGGTTAAATCCCCCAGGGAAACAACAAGTGAAACCCTGGCTAGGTTGTTGTGGATTAGTCTCAGCACAACCTGGAAGGGGAAAAAAGAAAACGCCTTAGCATGGCAATTTTATGCCTGGTGAATTTTATACTTGGAGTACCTTATACTTTACTGAAAAAGATACCGACCCAACAAAGCCTTGTCCAGAGATTTATCATTGCTCTGAAAAATGTGCTTCAATGTAGCATACATTTCCACAAAATTCATCCTTTCTCTTATGCTGTTATTTCTCATTTGTGCTGTTCAAGTGTGTTTGCGTCTGCAAACATACTACTAGTCCACTGCTCTGATAGATTGTTAGCTTTATTTTTGAACAATTCTACATCACCCAGACACAATGTTGGAGTATGGATTATTTAAAAACTAACCAACTAACTAATATGTTAGTTACTTTTTAACCTAACTAATGGATAGGTTAAACTCATGTATGAATATATCTGTTTATCTATTTCACCCAGACACAATGTTGGAGTATGAATTATTTAAAAACTAGCTAACTAACTAATATGTATGTATGTATGTATGTATGTATGTATGTATGTATGTTAGTTACTTTTTAACCTAACTAATGGATAGGTTAAACTCATGTATGAATATATCTGTTCATATATTTCAGGACAAAAAATTAAGTGAAACTTTAAAAACTTGATGATGAATAGTGGAAGAATACACCATTGAAGGAAAAAAAATTCTAAATTAATTCTGAGAATTCAGAGTCTAAATTTAGTAACAGATTACCATAACTCTGGGAAAGGAAAATATAGGAACCATCTGTTTTAAAGAGCTATTTTTAACAATAATTTAATTATTCATGGAGAACTCACGAGCTGAATTAAAGTGGGATAAATGCTGACCCATATGTTTAAATCCCTAATGTGTATTTGAGGTTTAGAAACTCAATTATATACAGACAATTTGTTTTATTATGTGGTATTAAGTCAATGTCAACTCTTAGTGACCACATAGATTTTCTTCATGACAATCTGCCCCTTCACATATTCCAGTGATATAATTTAGCACCATTGTAATTTGAGTTCATTCATGTTGCTGTTGATGATTCTCTTATCTTGTCTTTTCTGTTTTGAGCAAGAGAACATTCTCCAGAGAATTAGGTCTTCTCTTAACATGTCCAAATTATGATATTTTATGCCTGGTTATGTGTGTCTCAAATGAGAATTCCAGGTTGATTTGTTTGCTTGGCTGTCCATTATTCTCAGGAGTCTTCTCCAATATCAGACTTCAAAAACCTTGATGTTATTTTTTTTCCTTTATGTTAGTGTGTATTTTAATGTTGAAATTTAATAAAGAGATTACAAAAAAGCCTCTTTCCTATCCTGCTATTTCAAAATCTAACTTTCCATTTCATAGTGCCATAGAAAATAGCATTGCCTGTATTATTCTGATCCTTGTAGGTATAGATCCATCACCGTATTTGAATATGTTTTCCAATGCCTTCATGACCACTCCACCAAGTGCTAGTCTGCAGTATATTTCTTGACTACAGGTAGTCCTCGACCCCAACAGTTCGTTTAGTGACCATTTGAAGTTACAAGGCCACTGAAAAGTGACATGACCATTTTTCACACTTATGACCATCTCCATGGTTATGTGATCAAAATCCAGATGCTTGGCAACCGACTCATTTATGACAGTTGCAATGACCCAGTCTCATCTGATCTCCTTTTGTGACCTTCTGACAAGCAACCACAATGGGGAAGCCAGATTCACCTTACAACGGTGTCACTAATTTAACAACTGCAGTTATTCACCTAGTAACTATTGCAAGAAAGATCGAAAAATGGGACAAAACTCACTTAACTGTCTCATTGAACAACATAAAGTTTGGGCTTAATTGTGGTCGTAAATCAAGGACTACCTGTACATCCCTGGAGTACATGGTGGAAGAATTTCAAAGTTAGTGTGTTGTAAATGCAAAACTGTGCCTGACCCTTATTGAGAAAGAAGCAGTAACAGGGTCATTTGCTTTTTGAGCCTTGTTAGATCCTGAATTCAAGCCTTTGTAAAAGGGGCTATTCAGATTCAGTTTCCGCAGGATGCTTCAAAGATGTCAGTAGTGCATCTTTGAAGTTTTCTCCTAAATTAAGCAATGAAGGACTTGAGGAAAAAAATGATCTATGAAATGAATCAAATTCAAGGTTTTATGTATTGGATTCAGGTATTTCACACCTGATAAAGCTCTGTTTCTTATTAAACATATAAATTGCCATTACTGACTTCCTAATTTGATCCTTTACTCATACAGCTAAAGTGTAGTAGCAAAATATGAAATAAAAATGTAAAGCTGTACTTGGTGTCACTATAGGTATAATAACCTGAAAAACATCCACTTTTTTTAGAGCTAAAACTTCTAGATTTTAATGTAGAGATTAGTAAAATTATCTGTTTTATCTCAACCAAAAAACAACAACCCACTACCTCAAAGTGGATGTAGATTTATGATGCAATCAATAAAGTCATTAACATTTAAGCAGTTTCACTGTTCATGGAATTGGAATTCTAAATGATAATCTTTCCATGTATCTTGCTTTGCCAGTAGAAGGCCTCAACAGTAATTTTGAATTCTCCCCTTCTGCTACTCACTTTCAGAAGTATAGTTCTAACTTAATGTCATTGCTAACATTTCCAGTTACTCATTTAGATTATAGAAAACTTTGGATCTTAAACCTAATATTTAATGAGTGACAAAGCAAACATATATTTGCATATACACAAGTAAACTCAGTGGGATGTACTCCTGGTAAGTTTGTTAAGTCTGGAACAGGAAATTGCTATTTTTTTCTGTTGTTTTTTTTAAGACAATAACATAAAATAAGGTTACATTAAAAATGTAGCATGCCCCTCTATCATTCATAATATGTTTGAATGTGGTAGTGGTTATGGTTCATCAGTTTATGGAGGAAAACATGTTCATTGGTTTCAAAATCATGATCTACATTTATGTAGTGATATATATTATAAAATAAATATCTTCTGATTCCTCCTCCTTTCTGTTTTTAAAGAAAAAAGGAATATAGCCCCTTGGAGTAGACAGAATTTTCTTGTCTTTCATAATTATAGTAGATTATACTAGCATTCAAAATAAATTATAATCTGAACAAATAAAGCTTCTGTATTTTAAAGATTATGATTATAAAGAGTATGAGTATAATTTTATACTTTTGTAAAAATTTAATTCTTAAATCATGCAGTTCACTCTCAAGATCAGTGTCAAGATCATTGTTCAGCAAAGTACCCAATTTATAAGAACTATGTTTAATATCTCAATAATTGAACCTGATGTGGGAATTATCACCTAACTGTAAAAGTTATCAATAATAATTGACTGTGAATCTTCAAGAGGCAACATATCTAAGTTCAGTTCATACAATAAAGATGCTGGAGTGTGATAGTGATTTAAGTGTTGAGTTCAACGTGTCATAGCCTCCTTGACATCACTTTATTTTTTAACCATCATCCAGTGGACCGTATAAGATATATAAGGGTTGGTGGCTTCAGCTGCTTGAATTTATGTGTGAAATCTCTTGCTGAATTGTCTCATAATTGAGTTTTTAAAATAGATTTTCTTGGCTAAGCACAACTGCAATTGTGTTTTGTAACGAAGTTTAAACTGTTATGAAACACACAAACCCTGAGAAGGAATTTAAAGGAAAACAGAACATGGTGAGGTATTAATAACAGATAAATATATTTAAAGGATGCCTAATAGGCCCAGGAAAGCAACTTTTAGAAAATCTCATATAATATTTCACATATTACAAGAGTAACATTGCAATCACTTCATACTTTACTGTCATTCACTAAGTCACTTCAGATGTATTTATGTATTGTTTATCTAGGAAAGTGACTTCTGTAGAAATGTAACGGTGAACTAATTTTATTATTGGAGCAGTCAATTTACCAACTATGTAATCATACAAGATACAAGTTTAATTGAGATCATTGATTTTATCTTATCTCCAAAGAACTGAGATATATTAAGACTATAGATATATCTCTATCTCTTTATCTCTATCAACTCTATATCGATCTATTTATTTATCTATCTATCTATATCTATATCTATATCTATATCTATATCTATCTGTCGGTCTTTTTAGGTTTTCGCAGGTGTGTGTATGTAAAGGGTTCGAATCCCAGGTTTCTTCCCACATCATTGAAAGATCTTTAAAATGCTGGCTAAATTCCTAGCTGAAATCCTTCAAATTCCCAACAAAATGTTTTGTAGGGTCTTTTTGGATTCTGGCTTTGAAGCCAAAGACACCAGCCTGAAGATGACGAGTGTGACCTCATCGAAACGTTGCCAAGATACTCTCAACCTTACATGGGAAAAGACCCGAATACACCAAAACTTGCAAATAAGTGTGTGTGTGTGTGTGTGTGTGTGTGTGTGTGCGCGCGCGCGCGTGTGTGCACCTGTGTGTGTATTAATATAACCTATAAACAATTAGAGATGGAAGGTCATTCATATATTGACAAGGCACACTTTCTTTTCTCCCTTAAGGAAGTGGTTCTTATTTTATCCAGGTATTAAAGTAAAGTAAAGTAAAGTAAAGCGTGCGCATGCATGTGCGCACCCCCTCTGCCCCCAAATTAGCCAGCCAGTGGTGGGATTTTTTGAATCCCACCACTGCACCCACTGAATAATATGGATTAAAACAAACAGTTCATTTAATAATATTTGTTTCTGTTTATATTTGTCTCTTTTTTCATGATCAACTCACAATCATCTTCAATAACTTTGACTTCCTGAACAATTAACCCTGCAACCATTCTTCTCGTAACACTTAACAATTCTTCTTTAACAGAATTATACTTGTACATTTCATTGTGAAGTAAATCATTTTAGACTGATTTTTTTTTCAGTCAACTACAAGAATTCAGTAAAATTTCTTCCCCGCCACTCAATTTCTCATTTTCCTACAGTCCATGCTGCACAGTTTTTTATAGAATTACAAAATAATATTTGTTAGAGCAGAACAAATGATGATTTCTAAGTTCTATATGAATATCATTTGGGCTAAGCTAAGTCTCGCTTGACTCTCTTTGCCTGACTGTAATTCTCCCAAGCCACCATTCAATCTTTGTGATCTGTACTTCTTTTACACAGTCCCAGGTCTATATAATTCTCAGCAGTGTTTTTCCAGCTGCTTCGCTTCTTGTGAGGTTCATCTCTGCTTACATCATTTCCACTGAAACTGCAACAAGCGAGGCTTCCAGTTCACCTTCTTCCAATCGGGTTTTACAGTTTGTACCAGACTGGGTTGAAATCTCAGCTTGATTTGTTAAATTGTATTGATGGAAAATATTTTAACATTGATTGTATAGGTTTTTTGTTGAAACTATACAATATCACTAAGCCCGGGCCACATATTCACATAAAGAGCTACATACTGTAACAGACCACACATACCCTCCCCAGATAATTTTCCTCCTCCCATTCATCCTTATAAATGTCAGACTTGCTAGTACTGTATAATTCTTCCTGCCAACAAATGGCCCCTTCTCTGGATGCTTTCAAGGAACCTCTAGGATTTTTAGGTGGGGTTAAGAAGAAGAAAAATCTGTGGAAAATGCCTGACTTGGGGTACCTTTCCCTCCCCCAAGTAGATCTTCACAAAGCCTAAAGTGAAATTTTTATATCAATTCTTGGCTTCTTTTTTTTTCATTCTCATTTTTTTACTTCTTTGCAAAGGTTCACACTGTATCTTCTAGTTCCATTGGTTTGTTCATTTTGGCTCGCTATTCCCACCCCCTGCTTTTTTCCAGAGAATTTATCACTCCCCTTCCTCCACTCTGAGGACTCTGTCCGCTTGGATAAACTAAAGCTAAGACCTAGTCCATTACTTTATCTCCCTGACCCTTGTTAAACAATTTGGGTCATAATCTGCTATGTTTTGTGATTATTCTAATAGGCTGCCCACTTTTTCAGCTAAGAAAAAGAGGCAACAGCTTGAGATATATTTAAGTACTAAAACTTGGGGCAGCTATGGGGGTGGGTGGGCAACAACTGCTCCTTTGTTAACCGCAGTTTCTCTAAGCTGCTTTTCCTCATGAAGTGCATATTTTGTCTAGTTAAGCTCTCATCCAGCATCATTTTAGCATAAACAAAAAGTTTCCATTAGCTGTAATGACTAGGAATGATAATGCACTATTACTCTCTAAATGTCTTCATTGTGTTTGGTAAACTGTGGTGATGATGAAGCTGTCTAACTAAGCAAATGTAAGAGAGACTTACAAATTCAAGACTGTTTTATCAAAGCAAATGTATTATTGGCATAAGTACTGGAGTAAAAAGTATTTTAAAAACCACATTGTATCTGTTTTAAAAAGCAGACAGTATTGGTATTCCAATCAAAATCTTTGAATGGTTTGTTTGCAAATTTACACATGAAAATCCAGGACATTTCCAATGGAATGTTTAGGAAACTTTAAAAAGACTTAAAATTGCTAAAATGATTTGAAGTACTTTTGTGGACATACTTTCTGAATGCTTTACATTACATTTCAGTGGGGTTTCTTTCCTGTGTACTTGATATTCTTCCATTCGCTAAAATAATCAAATGAACTATGATCAATGCAAATCCTACATACAGGATATGTTAATGAACAAATTTAGCTATTTTGCCCATGCTACCTGATGAAAATCACATGTTCATATATCCCCTTTCTCTGTTTCATGCACAAACACACACACACACACACACACACACACACACACACACACACACAGAGGGGTGGGTGGGAGAAAGAACTGAATCTACACAGACTTTTTAAATATACGGAGAGGGGTTCATTTCCATCAAGACATCAGGAATCTGTTTTGTACACTATCAACATTCCTGTTTAGGCCTGCCATCATTCATGATCTACATATATAAACAAACATTATTTATTTGGCAATTTACCTAATTTAGCCCTTTGATACATCACTGGATCTGTTGTGAAACTAATTTGACACATTGGTTGAATTCAATTTACTTGATTGTGTCAATAAATACAGCAGGAGTTGTTTACTAGGAGGCCTTATATTACAACAATAAATTTACAAACATTCTAGTATGAACTATTCAGTCTATAAATTATTGAAATTAAAAAATAAAAATAGAATTACTATCCACAAGCTATACAATTACTATAAATAGTAAAATTATAGTTAATATTAAGATTAAATGAGCTTGCAAATTCTGGAAGTTGCTCTTCTTCAAGTTGCTAAAGGTGAGAAATACTGATGTATACATACAATAATATAGTCTACTACAAATTTTATACAGTGGTCCCTCTACTTATGAATTTAATCTGTTCCAAATGCACATTTGTAAGTAGAAAAATCTGTAAGTCAAAAAGCAGTTT
>JANHFR010003193.1:64801-77146 GCA_032468015.1 Mimophis mahfalensis | reverse complement strand
AAAGTCAGCTTACTGCCCCCAACAATCTGGGTCCTCAATTTACCTACCTCAGAAGGATGGAAGGCTGAGTCAACCTTAAACTTCCATTTAGATTGCAGAATTCAGCAGCAACTTAGCAGCAGAGCAACCAAATGTTTGTGATGTGGTTTTTCAGGTCAAGATCCTAAAATTAAAAGTGATAATGTGTGTATGAGCCCCCTTGAAGGAGACCATCCCCCATCACTGCTGTTAATCTTCCCATTCTCCTCCTCTCAGCCTAGTCTGTTAACAAAAGTCTTGTCTTTTTAAACCCTGTCTCTTCTGGCATTGTCACTAGATTGTTTCCTGCATCTGCAAGTTGGTTGACCACGTATATCTTACTTCTCTGACCCAAAAAAAATGCCAACCCTGTTTTAAGTCCTCAAAGTGTCAGTGAATACTAATACAGAGTATAGCTCTGTAAAGATAATGTATATTTGCAGATTGCACCTAGAAATGAAATTGAAAGGAATACATTCTCATCTATATCTATAAAAGAGAAGTGTCCGTTGCCAGTGTTTGTGGGTATGTTCCAGAAAGGCGCTCTCAGCCATCTACCAAAATGCCCCAAACTTCACAGGCACCTACTTTTAACTCCAGAGACGAGCACTGGGGGGTCAGGAAGGCGGTTGACAAATTTTTCACCATGAAAAAGGGTCCAAAAATGGACATCTCCACATTTCTATAGCAGAAAACCTGTACTGAGCATGTGCAAATGGTTACCAGGCAACGGAGGCTCTCCAGCTAATAGAGGCAAGGCATTCAAATCAGGCAAAGAACACTGGGAATTGTAGGAACAATGGCTGGGGGAGTCAATGGCCTTTGCTGCACAGCTATCTCTCCTCTATCCTGGATGAGGCTGCAAGGGTTTGGGCCTGGTGGGGCCAACAGAGAATGGAGGAGGCAGCAGGAAGCAGCGGAGGAGGCAGTGGGACAAGTTAGCCAGGCCCCACTATACCCAGGCGAAGCCGGGTCATCAGCTAGTTAACTATAATAAAATGTGAGGCTATATCTACAGCTAGACTCCGGAGAACGATGCCTTGAGAAGTAAAAAGGAGATATGGTTACTTTTATTGGTGGGAAAAAAGGCAGATGCTTTGGGGTGTATTATTAATGCATAGAATAGAAGTAAGGCTGATTCTCAGGTGTGCCCTCCACCACCACCAGAGAAAAAGAAATCCAAAGAGACTTTTCACTGATATGTATGTGTGTGTAGATTTTAATTGCTTGATTTAATTGCCTGTTTCTGTGGAACAGGATTTTAAACCATTCCCTACTAATAGTTCCCCCCATTATTAATTGTCTTCCAAACTGCTTTTCTTTTTCAGTGGGGGTGGGAGGAGAGTTATGTGAAGGTATAATCTTTCCTTCCTGTCCTGGGGGATGGATAAGCTTTGATTATCTCCTTGTCAGTCTCCTGAGCATAATTAGCAAAATGTATGCAAAGCTTCAAGAAGGGTAATTACAAGACTGGTACAAATCTGAGTGTATCTTGGAGAGACAAGCAGGTTTTAGGGCAGGTTTCTCCTTGTATCAAACTATGATCATGTGGCACTCAGTTGAGAAATACCCCATGAGACCCTGTTCTGCACTGCATGCTGCATTTATTGACTTTAGGCTTACCTTTGACTCAATCTCAAGGGACAAGCTAGGGTGCAAATTGAAAAACTCTTCTACTGATGGAGACTCTTGGCCTTGTTATTTAGACCTCCTGGAAACTCACTACTAAAGGTTAGGTGAAGGGGTTCCTTGTGCCTCACAAAATATATTCTTGTAGGGAGATGGCGTCAAACAGGACTGTATTGACTGTAACTTGAAACTGTACTTTTTTATCTATATCTATAAAGCAGAGTGTGAGTTTGTGGTTGAGTATGTGTGTTTGTATGTCACGTATACATTCCTCAGTGCCTGCACCAATCCCCACCAAACTTGCCACACACATAACTTGCCCTCTGGAGATGAGCACTGTGGGGGTCACGCACACCGTAGATGTCTTTGTGCTCCCTAAAAAGAATGGCAAAGTGTTGACCCACAGCCCTTCCTTCAACACTGCCTTCATCTCTTTCCTTACATATGCTACAAGGGGTACCAGAGAGTAGCGTGACACCGGTAGGAGCAAGGGGAAGATGATGAAGATGATGACAAGAAGCAGGACAAGGAGAAGGAGGAGACAAGAACGCGAGGAGGAGGAGGAGGGGCAAGAACATAATGAAGAGGAGAAAAAGGAGTGGGAAGAAGATGATGAATAGGAGGAGGATGACGGGGAAGAAGACACAACGGGGAAGAATGTGAGGAGGACAAACAGGAGGAGGCAGTAAGAAGAGGAGGAAGAACAGGAGGGGAAAGAACATGAGCAGCAGGGTGAAGAAGATGAAGACCAGCAGTAATAACAGGAGGAGGAAGAGGAGGAGGGGGGAAGAACATGAAGTGGAAGGGAAATAAGATGAAGAGCACGAGGGGGGAAAAGAGGAGGAGGGGGGAAGAACAAGAGGAGGAACAAGATGACCAAAAAAAATACCCAGGCAATGCCAGGTAATCAGCTAGACATTATATAAACTCAAACTGAACCCACTTAAGCAAGCTTTTCGCCATCTTCCTATGGTCAGTTAATAGACGTATTTCTATCTTACTGTGTACAGATGTTGCAGTAATACTGTTGTAAACCCTGGCTGAAATGAAGCCCTGTTTTCTCTTGCCCTGTATTGCAGAGAGGCAGCCTTACAGGTCAGTTCTTCCCAGACAAAATCCTTCCATTTTCTAGATGCCTCAAAGCTCAGACATGGCAGCTAGATGGTCATGTCAGAGAACAAGTTAAAACTTTTAATTTTAGGAATTTTCTCCCCAAATAGACAGGGAGATAATGTGCCCCCCTGAACGATGAAACCTTAAGATCAGCCTCAGCTATAAAACCCCTTTCTTATCACCAGAGGCACAGAGTTTATACCTGTGGCACTAAAATTATTTACAGCCAATACTTATATCTGGTTACTCTATGGGGCTCAGTTAGGCCCATATAACAAGATGGCTGTATTAGACTATGAGCAATCTACATTTCTCCATAACATATTCCAGATTGCCAGCTGTGTACCAAATATGATAGTAGATCAGTAAAGCGGCAATACTAAGTTAGAGACTAAGTCTCTTGAAAAATGTATTTGCTCCTTTTGCAAAGTTATCCTTTGGTCAGATTAGCCTGGTCTCCTTGGCATCTCACCAATAATTTAAACTCAAAATGCAAAAATAATTCAGTTAGAAATTGCATTTCAGTTATTGGAAGCTGAGAAGGTCATGCTCTTGGGCGATCGGTTCTACATAGAGATTAGGCCTTTCTGCTTAGAAACGTTTCTGTAAATCATCAAACAAACCCAATATTTATGTCAAAGTAGAGATCCAAAATTCAGAAGGGCACTATAATTACCCTGCTTTAATGTTCTTTCCCTGGCAGTCATGGAAGGGAAATGTAAGAAAAATCCTTATGTAACTAGACTTTGCATCTGTATTAGTGGAGCCCTTGAAGGGTTAGACTGTGTTGTTTTAAATCAGTGTTTTTTCCCCCCAGGTTTGGCAACTTTAAGATGGGGAAATCTGGGAGTTGAAATCACACACCTTAAACTTATCAAGCTTGAAAAACACTGTTTAGATCATCAATTTTTCAAGACCATTGACTCTTGACTGAAAACCCCTTTAATAGTAATATTCTCAGGGCACTTGTTCTACCTGAATTATTTATTCTCCAAGAAAAATATATTGATTTTGCTAAAATTGCAATTTTTTTTCTTTTATGGTTTATAAAATTTGGCAAAGGTTAATAAGTTAATGTTAAACTATATGTCATCTTATTTTTCTATTGACTAACCAATCTATTTCAATATTTTATGTTGGTTGGTCAATGAATGTAATAAAGAACAGGTAATAATCTAAGTTTCAGTGGGGGTGAGGGATTAGAGGGGGACCTAGGACCTATATATAGGGGGTGGAGAGACATTAGGTTAAATCAGTGGTTCTCAACCTTCCTAATGCCGTGACCCTTTAATACAGTTCCTCATGTTGTGGTGACCCCCAACCATAAAATTATTTTCACATACACCTGTTTTTGTATTGAAATATGTGTTTTCCAATGGTCTTAGGTGACCCCTGTGAAAGGTGGGGGGTATTTGTGTTTACACTCATTCCTGATAAAGGCTATTGCAGAGATTGGAAATGGCAGTAATAGTAAATCCGTTTGCGTAAATATCAAATCCCATTTAATTGATCATAGTGTTGATTTTTAGATAGTTGACTTTATAGTCCTGTCATTTTTATCACACTGCTTTTTAAATTATATTAATCATTGTGTTTCAGCTATGGTCAAAGATAACATTTTCCATTAGCTTGATATGCATGTCCAGGTGAACAGATTTTCTATAGCGGGATCTTTTCCACTGATAGGCACAAGACCTTTAGGACTGTTAAACAGCCTCTATATTCCTGTCTGAGTACTATATGTTCTCTATGCGCAAGGAAGCCAACACCGTAGCATCTTGAAAGTAATAGTTTAGCTTCAAATCAAAACCTTTCTTACAGTCTTTGCCCAGCCTTTACAGTGAGAAAAGAGAAAGTTTAGTGTAGCAACTCATTATCAGTGAAACAAGAAATAAAACAAGTTATCTAATTAAAAGTTGGATGCAATTACTTGCTGAAGATATTTGACCACTTGCTAAGTAGTATTGAGTTAGCATCCCTTAAAAAAATAATAAACATAAAATTTATCAGTATGACCCCCAAATTTAGAAATGATTGGGGATATCAAAGCACATGTTGGGGCATCATAAAAAGGACACGTGAGAGGGTCTCCCACACTGGATCCACAAGGACAAAGTCTCTGTAAATAAAGAGTTCCGTAAAATCTTCTTGCCAGTAGAGTTGATGGGAAGGCATCAAAGCGGGCTTTGGAAAAGGCCCTTCTATATTTGCTTAGGGTTGTATAGATACCCTGCAGTAGAAGAATTGCATCCATCTAATATGTGGTAAAAGGATTTGGCAGCACTGGTGATAAATCATTCGCCCAATCAATGTCCCTAATACTTTCTTTTACTGTTGATTTGGCCCCCACAAGGGTTAATTGTCCTAAATATTCAGCAGAGAATCAAAGACTGTGAAGTTCTTCTATACAGATACAGTGCCAATATGGTAGCTGTCTAACAACAGCAGAAGCACCACATGTGAGGGGTCAAACATGGTTTTGAGTCCCAAGATTAGAATCTTGATCCAGACCTGAACCTTAATATTTGGCTCATTAGCTTTAAGACTGCATTAGGGGTACATTTTGGGGTGCCAGACTAATTCTTAATGAAATTCATAAGCCCCTTAAGTGTGCATTGACCTTTTGTTTAACAACAGTTCAAAATTACAATGATCTCAGAAAAAAAATGACTTACAACTCAGCTTGAAAGTTAGGACCATTGTACCACCCCCATGGTAACATGATTGTAATTAGTAACACAATTTCTGATCCCAATTGTGGTGTAAGTCAAGGACTACCTCTTGGGCAACTGTTCTAACCACAAGACTTTGAGTGCTGACAGAATGTAATTTGCCCCCCTTGCCTTTAAATTAGTTATTGCTAGTATGCTGTTTCGGGCAATAGAAGTGGCATAATTTACTTGAGCTGATAATTTCCTACAGGTCTGAAGTATTACACTAAGTAAAACATTTGATGTACTCTAATTTATAGGAACCAATTGTCCACTTTGTTTTCGTCTTTTGTTGGAAATTTTTTTTAAAAAAATTGGTCACAGCTGATTACTAACTGTTCTTCATTACAGTAGGATTCCAGATTCGTATAGTTGTCTGCTAGATGTTGAAGTATTGGGCAGCTGTCCACAATGGATCATTCTGGTTGAAACCCTTCTTGCTCATGGTTGATTGTTCCCTCATCCTATCTAAGTATGAAGTTTGGTGAATAGGTACCTGGCATATAGTTTGTTAATCATGTTCAATAAACTAATTGGTCTGTAATTAACCAAGTCATTCTGATCATCCTTTTTTCATAAGGGAACAATTACAGCTTCCCCCGAGACCTGTAATCTTAGTTGTGGTTAATATGTGCCGTTAATATGTGAAAAGAAGAAAGCCAATAAAAGGATCCACCAATTTCAATTGGATTTAATTAGTTCAGGGGGATGTTATTCGCAGGGGCTTTACCATGTTTAATTTGGTTAATGAGATTTTTAACTTCTTTGAATGTGACTAGAGGCCACTGTGGTGTAAAGACAAAGATTATTATTATTTATCATATGGCACATTCATATTTCAATAAAAATACAAGAGATAAAAATACAAAATGTAACTATTAGATACATATGTCTAGATTGCAGATGCATTTTTTGCTTCATTTGTCACACCCAGCAGTCTCTGCTGTAGATTATTTTGGCACTCTGACACTATCTGTTGGATAGTTTGTTTTTTGGCCCTGCAGTCACAATTTGGTTTTTTACCCCACTTATAGAGGGTGTCTGCATATCCACCAAGGCCAATGTGAATTCAGTTCAGTGTTGTCCATATTGTACAGGGCTGGTTAAATCAGGGGTGGTATTTCCAAGATGCAAGGCAAACTTTTACATTGATAAAGGATAAAGATATCTCCATCATATAGGTGTTAGCATATAGATTGCAATTAAGAGCTTGGAAGTGATATAATTTTAACTTGTTTGTGAGGGCGTGTTTTCTAATATTTAGTTTTAATTTTTGTATTTTATGTTTTTAATGCCCTGTAAACCGCCCTGAGTCCTTCGGGAGAAGGGCGGTATAAAAATTTAAATACATACATACATACATACATACATACATACATACATACCATTTCCAATCTTGGAGCGGATGCTAAAATACAATTGTGTAATGCTGTTGTGGGATCACTTTATTAAAGTATGCCAGAACAAATAAGGATTTTTGGACTTATAACTTAGATTAGCTGTGACCATTGTTTCTTCTGGTCTTGGGTTTTTTATGTTTTGAGCAGAGCCTTATGTTGTCTTTTCTGCTCCTTTAAAATTTGGATGGAATCTAATGATTTGGCCTTCCGTGAAGTAACATAGAATTCCCATAATGCTGCCTTGGCAGTGATGCAGGATTTGTCAAATGAACTCTTACAATGCCATCCACTTCTGAACAGGCAGGTTCATTGCACCTTCATTGCAAAAGATTAGAGCTTAGGTATGAGACAGCAATATGTATCAAGTGTTCTGCTATCTTGTGGGATGGTTGGGTCTGAGGGAGCAGAGTTGAAAAGTACCTGCCTGCTTCTTCTGAGTGAAACCTTTATGCTCTCCTATCTTAATTTCATCTTGTAAGACCCACCTCTCATCTGGTTTCTCTTCAGAGAATATAAATCTTTCACAATTTAATTTTCATTTTATCTTCAGGCTGCTGTTTCTTATATGTAAGTAATAACTTCCTGGAACATCCTATCGTATGGGCAAGGGGCAACTAAAAAAACCTCAAAATGGTGGTCATGACCATATGATCAAGCCTTTTTTATGAGTGTGGGATTTTGAATGCAGCCACGAATAATTTGGGTTTATTATACAGTAGACATCTAGCTAACTTTTGCCTTTTCAGATACTAATCTATCTCTATCCATCCCTTCCTTCCTTCCTTCCTTCCTTCCTTCCTTCCTTCCTTCCTTCCTTCCTTCCTTCCTATTTCTATTTTTTGTTTGACAAAACTAAATACTATCCTTGGCTAAAATGAAAAATATAAGTTGAGTAGCCACCCAAATTGCTCTTCAGAAGTCCTTGACCTGATGTTCATGCACTTCTGTAAGTCCTCAGTAAAAGCCGACATCACATAGATTTAGCGGTCTCTGAAGGAAACTGAAAACTGGTAACAACATTAAGTGGAAGTCTTTTCCAACCTTTTCTGAAGATCAGTAAGAACACAAGAGCTGTCTTCGAAGCAAAAAGCATTTTTCTTGGCATCCAGAGTAATTTAGGGATTATTAAGAGTATGTGTTTTCCTGGCAAAGACATGGGAGACGTAGTATAACTCATTTACAGAGTTTTAAAAATTTCTTTTAAAAGTAATTAAATTTGTGAATTGCAAATAAAAAGAAATCCAGATTGACTTAGACCCTAAAGGATGTTCTTTTTTGATTTTTTGTTCATTAACAATGAAGCTTGTCTTTTTTTTTTTTCCTTAGGTGGGTAATATTAAAGCCTAGCACCAAAATTTGCAGAGATGCTACAGAGGAAGTCACTATGTGATGGATACAACCAGGATTGTTTCTTCTCTGTCCTAGCCACTCAGCATTCTTCCTGAAAGCATCTCGCTCTCTGAGGTTTGGAGACTTTTTTCCTCTCACAAGGGGATGAGAATCAATAAATGGAAAAAATAAAAATGGAAATGGAAACTGCCTGAAAATCCTCCTAAATCAAACCAGGAATCTTTGTTCCATTAACATATACCTCAGTGGTAATTATCTATGTTTGTTTGTTTGTTAGTTAGTTTGTTTGTTTGTTTTATATACCGCCCTTCTCCCGAAGTACTCAGGGCGGTGTACAGGGCAATTAAAACAAATAGAATACAAAAGTTAAAAATATATTGAATTAAGGAGCCCCGATAAACAAACACATAAATTTAAAATAATAAACCCCCTCAGTCCAAGCCAGCCTGTTCGAAAAGCCATGTATTCAGGTCCTCTCGGAAGGAGCGGAGGTCGGGAGCCATCCAGAGCTCCACCGGCAGTTGGTTCCAAAGGGCAGGTGCCCCAACCGAGAACACTCTCCCCCAAGGAGCCACCAGCCGACATTCCTTGACTGGCGGTACCCAAAGGAGGCCCTCCCTATGGGAGCGGACCGGGCAGTGGGGTGGTGATGCCAGCAGCAGGTGTTCCCGTAAATATCCCGGACCCAAGCCATTTAGGGCTTTATAGGTTAAAACCAGCACCTTGAATCTCACCCCTATATGCTCTGAGAAGATGTATTATGGAGTGAGGTGATGGGGGGGCATTCTGTTTTTCTTACTACCTGACCTCCTCACAGGAGTTCTAGTCCTGCCTTAGGCATAAAGACAGCTGAGAGGCCTGGACCCATTCACTTTCCCTCAGCCCTAATAAAGAGGCAGTGGCAAATTACCTGCCAAACTTTTGCCAAGAAAATTGCAACACCAGCATTTGCTCAGGCAGTTGCCAGGAGTCAAGACTGAATCAAAGGCATGTACTTGTGTGTGTGTGAGAGAGAGAGAGAACATATACATGTATATACAAACACACAAATAATTTTAAAAATAGTTCAATAAATAATCCTATGTCATGAAAGCCAAAACGATGTAAGAAGATTGGCTTTAAACCAGGAAGACCGAGATTCTGATCACCCATGAAGCTCACCGTGATTCAGTGACTATCCCTAAACTTCATTTATTTTACAGGTTTGCTTAGAAATAAAATGGATTAAAGAATTTATATAGGTCTTCTTAAGCTTTTTGGAGGAAAGTGGAATAAAGTTATAATCATAAGTCAAATCAAGAGCCCGTGTCTCAAGAACCCTATAATTAAAACCTCAGGAAGGAGCAGACAGTGGGGTTAAAGGAGGAACCACAAACAGCAGTTGTCTACAACAGAATGTTGTGAGCTGAGAGGCTGTTGTAACCAAATCTCTTTGTTCATAATAAGGCAAATGATAAATATTTGCTTGGACCAGAGTTCCTTGGGCTGAAATATCTCCATTAATTCCGAAGAGTTTAATTCATAGTACAATCCAATCAAGTTCTCTGATGGACAGTCTGTCACCTGTCTAGAAATGGGAAGAATGGCTATCTGCATTGCCAAATTATTTACAGATGAATGAAGTTAGTAGGCATTGACATCTTGTACAACCCTTGAGTCACTCTTAAATGAAGCAAGAATGAGCTTTCCAGTTTTCCTCACTGTGATATCCTCCAGATACATTGAGACTATAACTCCTACTTGGAGAAGTTTATTCTGGCTTAAGTTTTTTGTGGATCTTTCTGATTAAATTTCAGGACTGTACATTGATAGTTGTTCAGAGATAATACTGTTTGCTAGAATCCTAAAACACATTGTTCTACATCTAATAGATGCTTTTTCTTCAAATGTATTTAACTCTGTATAACGGCAGAAGCATATGACATCACAATATTGTTTTGGAAAATGGTGTCACTTTATTTAATGTAAATAAATTAAATGGGCTCATTTAATTGCCCATTTGCTAATGATTCAGTATTGTTGGGAGAAACTCAAATGCTAGAGAGGGAATTAAATTATAAGGCTTTTTTTTTTTTACAAAATATCAAAGCTGCCATTTAATCAGTGAGGACATGCTTTCAAAGAATGTTAAATGTAATTTGGCAAGGTTTAAACCGGCACAAATGGCTAATTCATTGGAACTATTTATTGTAAGCAAAACATTGAACAGTTGAAAGTCTGGGAGACTTTTCTTCTGCTCTGGGTAAAAATTATCAAAGGTTAGTCTAATAAACAATGTTTGCCTCCCATCCAAATAATGAACATGTGCTACTGACCTTAAATTTAAATTTTAAGCTTTCCACCTAGTTTTGTTTGTACTCAGGCCATCTCTGGGTTTACCTCATCAAGAGAAGAAGCACAAGAACCAAGATACCACAGAAAAACAATCTGTTCCAAATAATCACTATTCTGTCCCATGTCTCATTCAGGAAACCACATCCTGGACTATTATGACACAGCCATTCTGAGGTTGCAGAGGTTTCTTAGCAATAAAAATAAAATAGATAGGCCCCTTATCAAAGATACAGCACCAAAAGCTGCTTGACAAAGAGTATAAAAAGCTCAACATATTTTTCTCCACAATGTATAAGTCCTGCATCACTAGTAACTGCTTCAAAGAAAAACCCTGCTGAAATTCTATGCCAGTAATCACTGTTAGGTGAAAGGTCTCAACCTTTTTCTGGTGCATTATAACAATAATCCCATGGCAAGTCCATCTTTTATTTGCCACTTTCCCTCTGATGTGTGGGTGACATTTTTGACTGCTTGACAGTATCTCAAGCAATCCTTTAACTCCCAGTTGTTGGTTCTCCTGAATGGCTGCCTTTCCCTCCCTGAGATTATCAAAGCAGCTGTGAGCAAGAAGCAACTCAGAAGCAGTTTAGAAATCATCTGCCAACTTAGAAAGGGATTAAAAAGAACTGCTGACTGACTTTGCTTTTCCATATTGCAACTTTTATATTAACTCCCTGGGCAGTATTTGCTAGATGCTGACATCTACTGCTTTAAGACAGCTGGGAAGAGTTTGCTAGCATTACTTGATGTTAAAAGCATTACTTGGTGTTACTTGGTGTGATTTTTAATGGTTGACCTATGTTGAATATTCTTTCTTAAAAATATATTTCCATTTTCCTTTTATAACCATTATTTTATCAAACATTATTATTACAGTGGTAAAACATAATACATATTTTTAAAAGATGAAAGAATAACCAGTTTAGTTTAGGCACCAGGCTAGAAAGGGGGAGTCTTTGAGTTTGTCTTAGCCCAACTCACCTCAAAAAGCTGTTCTGGTGTGGAAAATAGGAGGAGGAAGATGTGTTGGATATGTTCACTGCCATGAGTTATACATAAAAATAAACCATAGATGGTAGGTAGATGATAGTGACAGATGATAGATAGATAGATAGATAGATAGATAGATAGATAGATAGATAGATGATAGCTAGTCTAAGAAACCCCAAAGATAAGCATATATGAAGTCCCCTGTGCATCCTGCCCCACCACATACATCGGACAGACCAGCAGAAGAATAAGTACCCACCTTGATGAACACAAAAATGCAGTAAAGAAGCTGGAATACACATCTTCACTAGTCCAGCACATGAAAGCCACAGGTCATAGCATCGATTTCAGTGGCACCAAAACCCTAGCCATAATGGAAAACCCTAGCAACAGAATCATCAAAGAGGCCATAGAAATCGAAAAATGCCCGGGCAGCATGAATAAAAGAGATGACTCCACAAGACTGTCAACTGTCTGGAAGCCTGCACTCACAGACAGGAAAATCTCCACATCACAAGCCAAGAAGCAGCTGGGCCCAAACAGACACACCCTAAGAACTCCAGCCAAGGCACACCCCACCCAGCCACACCGATGAAACTTAGCCATCTAGTAAACAACAGCTGGCCATTCACCCGAAGCCAAGCCGCTCTCAAAGCCTCCAATACACAAAATACAATGTTGCAGCCAATCAAGGCAAAGGAATACTACAAAACAGACAGAATATATCAGAAACACCAATCAAGCAGAACACAGCTAACTCCAAGACCAATAAACTCAGACTAAGAGCCCCAACCAATCAG
>JANHFR010003193.1:49252-64701 GCA_032468015.1 Mimophis mahfalensis | reverse complement strand
TAGATAGATAGATAGATAGATAGATAGATAGATAGATAGATAGATAGATAGATAGATAGATAGATAGATATAGATTATAGATAATAATATAGAAAAGAGAAAAAATATATAAGGAAGTGACTTACCATCTTCATCAGAACAAGTATTAACAAATTTTGTAAATTTCAGTGCTGGCTATTATCAGTCAGTAACCTGGCATGCAGTCATGAGAAAAATTATGCATTCCATGGATCTTTCTACATGGGATGTAAAGCCTTTCTTCTTCCATCCTCATCTTTTTTAAATATAAGCTTTCAGACAGACATTACTTTCTTTGGATATGAGAGAAAACAGACTATGTCCCCCCTCCCTTTTTATAGTCAAAGTTGAGCAGCTTTAATGATAATTCTTATTACCACTTTCTTGCCAGAAAAGATTATTATAATGTAAGCCTGAGGCATACCACATACAAATGACACTTTTATTTTATTAGAAAATCAGCTTGTCAGGTTATGGTTTTTACGCAACATGGTGGGTAGAGAGTGAAGGGTAGAAAGTGAAAAACTTAAGCCTTTCCCTGCTGATCTATTTTCAACTCCATATTCTTCCAGAATGTTTTTCTCCCTTTGCCATATATCCCAGATATATGTGTTAAAAGGGTGATTCCTATTTGAAATCTGGAAGGGAAAAGGGGGGATTTCAATGAATAAGAAAAGTAGTGAGATTAGCTTTATTATGAATTGAAGTATAGTAGTGAAGCAAATTTCTTCATCGCTACGATAGAAAAAACATGAAATTGGGGAAAAAATTCTGTGGAAGAAAATGAAACTCACAGATGCGACGTAGCATGACCTCATTTCTTGATTCAAATCTTCCGTGTTTAATTCTTAAGTACATTGATCTGCATATAATGTAGATCTATGTCATTCTTCTGTCATTTTGATTCAAACTACAACAACCGTCTTGTTGCTTAAGCAAAGGTTGACGACTTTGGACAAACAGAAGTAACTGGTTATGTATGGTGTGCCTCTCATCTCCATTTGCAGATTGCTCAAGTCCCTTCTGTGGGGCATTAAGCTAGCAGCATTTCAAAACCCGCTGCATATATGCTGTGGCCTTCTACAAAGCTGTCAGTTACACATGCTGAGCAGAACTTAAAATGTTCCTCTTTTCATAAGAGGGTGGGGTCTTTTGAGGTGGGGAAACTCGTATTTTCAGTGCTGTAATCTCTAAGGCATTTTAGGAAGGCTTTCAAACCACATGTATCTTCCATGTGGAGATCAGGAATCTTGAATTGTATTTCTGGTGGTAAAGCTTTGTTAAGAACAAAGAAGGGGGATATAGGTCATGAGAAACAGTATCCTACCTGACATACTAGCATTCAAGACAGTAGTTCTCTATCCCTTCATCTTCTCTGCTAAGAAATTGTGACCTGAAGTCTCTTCCTTACAGAGGTAAATCTTGCAGATGAGGCTCAACATGATTGTTATCATGAATTGTGTAAGTGTTTGTCTAACTTGCATAAGGAAATAAAGATGGATAAGAGGGCATTCAGAAAAAGGCAAAGTTGGTTAAGAGGCTTAGTGTACGCGCAAACATGTGGCTGAGCTGAAGGAGGGAGATTTGGCTAGGATGTTCACTATCAACCAAAATATTAGCTGAAAGCCTCAAAAAGCTTTTCATTTGTATCAAAGACTGAGAAGAGTGCAAGATAGAATCATATATGGTTATTACATATGATAAAGGCTCTGTGATGGCTGGGTTATCAGAACTGTCACTAGGAACCCCTTCCTAGTTAACTTCAGAGGAAAAATGCTGAAGGTATCATAAATTATAATTTTATGTGTTCAGATTAATAATTCTGTTTTCAAATTATATAACAATTCATTTGATTCACTGTCAAACGTTGTACATAAAAAGTTATTCTGATTGTGCTTTCCCCACATTCCAACAAATGATATCTCATAAAGAGAAAGAAACAGAGGAGAACAGAAAACTATTTCCAAATCAGGAAAGGGTTGATGGTAGCAGTGAAAGCATTAAGAAATCTCCGTGGAGTCTTGGGATTATGCTTTGATAGGGAAGAATTAATCAGTGGAACGACTTGCCTCCAGAAGTTTTGGGTGCTTCAACACTGGAGGTTTTTAAGAGATTGGACAACCGTTTATCAGAAACAGTACAAGGTTTACTGCTTGAGCAGTAAGTAGAAAACCCTATCCCTTCCTGCTCTGTTATTCTGTTATTCAA
This sequence comes from Mimophis mahfalensis, assembly GCA_032468015.1. Taxonomy (NCBI): domain Eukaryota; kingdom Metazoa; phylum Chordata; class Lepidosauria; order Squamata; genus Mimophis; species Mimophis mahfalensis. Next base: position 62,475 of record JANHFR010003193.1, on the reverse strand, counting down.
ATACAAAACAAACGAAAAAAGCAGATGCCCTCAAAAGTTAAAAAAAACAACCCACCACATTTCCCTCAAGTAAAATCTGACTCCTAGTGGCTCCATGAATATTTTCTTGGCAATAGCACAGAAGTGGGCTTTTGTTGCCTTTTTTAAGATGTTTTTATAACTTCCCAAATTACGCTTCAAGCCCTCAGATTTCCTAGTGGTGTTCTTTTAAATTACTAAACTTGTGCCTTGCTCTTCTGCATGAAAGACCATTTATCTTGTTTATCCACCAAATAATTAAATAAGGTTTAGATGGGTACAAGTATTTGTGAATTGTCTGAAACCAAATGCAATTTAATAAATCTTGGATGAGTGGCTTTTTTGTGAACTTGGAAAATTAATCAGAGTGACTTACAGTTAGGACATCCTGGAGTTACATTTTCTCAGTTCCCAGATATATGCGTTAAAAGGGTGATTCCTACTTGAAATCTGGAAGGGAAAAGGCATTACTTGCTCAGAAAATCTGGACATAACTGTATCATGAAATACAGGTCCACAAGCTGTTTTTCCAGAGTTAAATGCTATTCCTGGAAGTCCTGAATATAGATCTTCAGTCAATAATTTTGTGTCCATCAGAAATAGAAAAATTATCAAACTTGTGGGGAGAATAACTGCTGCAATTAATTCAAATTACATTATATTGAAAGAAAATCAGATGTAGTTTTGTTTTCCTTTTTGTTTGTGAAATGAGGCCCTAGCATAACAGCCAATAGACAAATGAAACTCTGAGCTCAAAAAAGTGGCACACCCACTTGAGAACTTTTTTTCTCTGCCTTCCTCTCAAAAATGACATGAAAAGTGTGACTGGTAGCTACAATGTAATTCATTTCTGTGGAAAATAGGGAGACACCATGTTGATCAAGTTCCATTTTGAATAATGTTGTTCTTAGAATGTAATGAAAGTGCAGAATTGTTCCATTTTCCAAACTAGCATACTTCGTATAAACAAGGGGTGTAAACAAGATGCAAGGGAAAACAAGCAGGATCACCACTAACGTGGCATCCTTTTTTATGAATTTGTAATAATATTTTAAAAAAATATTAGATGAGCTTTGATCTCTCTATATAACCTGTGTTGTTATGTTTAATTCAGATTTTGTGGTCTAATGCAAAAGATAATGCTTTTCTTTTTCCCATCCTTTCCCTCCAGGCACAGATTGAGAGCATGATGCTTTGTTACTGCATGATATTTGTTGCTGGAACAGTGCTTGTGTGGCGAGAAACACTCGCATTTCGTAGCTGTTCAGTGGAAAACACGATGGCCTTCTACGATTTCTGCAATCTCACGTGGGTGCCATCTGTGCCTGAACACGTTGTTATTCTGTCCCTAAACTTCAATTTCATCCAAGAAGTTAATGCAACCTCTTTCCCTCTGAGAGAGAAACTAAAGATTTTATACCTTGGGACTCAAAAATGCTTTTCCTTAACCATAAGAAAAGATGCTTTTAGGAACTTGTCAAATTTAGAATACTTGGATTTGGCTGGCAACAAAATGATGGTGTTAGAGCCTGATGCTTTTGTGGGCTTGTCTAGAGTACGTATTCTTATACTGTATCAAAATAATCTTAATGAATCCATTCTAGAAAAGGATTACCTCAGAGATTTGATTTCATTGGAGTATCTGGACCTCAAATATAATAGAATCGCTCATGTTCGCCCTCACAGTATATTTTATAACATGAAATCCTTGGACATTCTAGACTTGGAATTAAACCCTATTGCCTCTATCTGTGAAGGGGATCTTAACAGTTTCCAAGGAGCGAAGTTCAAATTGTTTATTCTTCGTTCTACTAATCTGTATAAAATACCTATGAATTGGGCTACTTGTGGGAATCCTTTTAAAAATGTTAGCATAGAAACACTGGATGTTGGGGGTAATGGCTGGGATACAACTCTAACCCAACGATTCTGTGCAGCTACTAGAGGATTCCCACTGTTGGTTTTGAATATTTCCTCTCATGGTATGGGTGCATCATTTGGATTTAATAATCTTCCTGATCCTGATATTAATACATTTGCAGGCCTTAATGACAGTGGTCTCATCGTGCTTGATATATCAGAAGGCTGGATTTTTTCTCTTAAACCACTAATATTTCAATATCTTTATGATTTGAAGCTGCTGAATCTAAACAATAATAGAATAAATAAAATTTGGAACGGAGCATTTCTTGGTCTTCAGAATCTGCAGCATCTATACCTATCAAACAATCTGCTCGGCGAGCTCTTTAAGGACACTTTTGAAGGTCTTCCTAATGTGATTCAGATAGATCTAAATCATAATCACATTGGAGTGATTGATAGAGATCCATTCAAATCTTTACCAAAGCTTCAACACGTGGATCTCAGGGATAATGCTTTAAAAATAATAGATTCTCTTCCAAATCTCGGCAATGTTATGTTAGGTGACAACCGGATACAGACTACACCTTATTGGAAAATACGATCTATAAATGCCACAGTCCTTGACTTAAAAGGAAACAGATTGGGGAATCTGGGTGATCTGTATGAACTTCTCCAATTTCCAGACCTGAAGTATCTTGTTTTAAGAAACAATCGTTTATCCTATTGCTTCAAATATAAAGACATAGCAAAAGACAATCAATTGATTTACTTGGACCTTGGGGACAACATGCTAAAGCTTATATGGGAGAGAGGTTTATGCTTGGATGTGTTCAAAGCACTTGCCCACCTGGAAATTCTCTATCTCAATAACAACTACCTTACTTTCATCCCAGAGGGTATATTTAGTGAGCTAATGTCACTCAAGACACTTGACTTGTCTAACAACCTATTAACTTCCATTTCTCAAGATGCCTTTCCTACAAACCTGAAAGTTCTTAATTTGTCATCAAATCAGCTATTTTACCCTGATCCTCAGCTCTTTGCAACATTAGACCACCTGGATATCACCCATAACACATTTTACTGTAATTGCCTATTAAGCAACTTTATTATATGGCTAAACCAAACCAATGTTACCTTAGATGGCTCACGCAACGACATATTTTGTTCTGGACCACTGGAGTTTGCTGATGTTCCTCTCCAAGCCTTAGATACAGAGAATTGCAATGAATACAAGCTCATGGAGCCTCTGCAGCTGTCACTCTTCATTTTTACCTGTGTCAGTATAACTGTGTTTCTAGTAGCAGTAGTTGTTTTTACTCGTTTTAGAGGAGTTTGTTTCCTCTGGTATAAAACACTCGCGCAATTCCTCATGAAGGAACTCCCACCAGAACTGGATCAACAGGGATACAAGTATGATGCTTACCTTTGCTATAGCAGTAAAGACTTTGAGTGGGTCCAAAGTTCCTTGATAAAGCATTTAGATTCTCAGTATTCTAAGAAGAACAGATTTGCTCTCTGCTTTGAAGACAGAGACTTTCTGCCTGGGGAGGATCATATCAATAATATTCATGATGCTGTCTGGAACTGCAGGAAAACAATTTGCGTGGTCACAAGACAGTTTCTCAAGGACGGCTGGTGCGTGGAAGCCTTTAATTTTGCCCAGAGCAGGTATTTCTCAGATCTGGAGGATATTCTCATAATGGTGGTAGCTGGATCTCTTTCTCAATATCAGCTTATGAAATATCAACCAATTAGGGTCTTTTTGCAGAGGGGGCAGTATTTGAGATGGCCAGAAGACCATCAAGATTTGGAGTGGTTTTTAAGCACACTGTCTCAGCAAATAATGAAGGAAAAGAAAATTAAGAAGTCCCCTGCGTTAGAATTGAAGGTTGTAACAGTTTCCTAACAGGTATGGTTCCAGGCCACCAAGCAACATCATAAGAAGGCTGACTTTCCAGAAGATTTATCAGTTCATTCTGATATCATAGTGAGCCATTATTTCTGCTCAATGAGCTAGGTGGATCTGGTGTTGATGCTTCTGTTACATCTCTGGTAAACTTGACTTTATTTTTTTCATTGTAAAATGTCAGTTTACTACTTATAGTGTTAAAGCCAAGTTGTGGAAGCCATACAGGTAGTCCTCAATCACAATTGACCCCAACATTTATGTTGTTATGTGAGAAATTTGTTGAGTGAGTTTTGCCTCATTTTACGACTTTTCTTGCCACATTTGTTAAGTGAATCAATGCGGTTGTTAGATTAGCAACACTTTTGTTAAATGAATCTGGTTTCCACATTGACTTTGCTTGTCAGAAGGTCACAAAAGGGCATCCCATGACCCCGGGACACTACAGCTGTCATAAGTGTGAGTCAGTTGTCAAGCATCTGAATGTAAATCACATGACAATGGGGATGCCTTAACGGTCGTGTGAAAAATGGTCATAAATCATTTTTTTTCAGTGCTGTTGTAGCATCAGTCACTAAGTGAACTGTTGTAAGTCGAGGACCATCTGTACTATTTTAGAAAGCTCTTGCACATGTATATCCATTGAAATAAAGTGCAGTTTAATGCAACTATAAATGTTGCTGAGGTTGCTCAGCCCAAAAGGTGGGTAGGCAGGGGACGTTGCAGTCTCTGCTTTGGTGGGTTCAGTTAATACAGTGGTTCTCAACCTGTGGGTCGGGACCCCTTCAAGGGTCGAACGACCATAGGAAAACACATGTTTCAATACAAATACAGGTGTATGTGAAAATAATTTTATGGTTGGGGGTCACCACAACATGAGGAACTGTATTAAAGGGTCGCGGCATTAGGAAGGTTGAGAACCACTGAGTTAATAGATCTGTGCAAACGCTCAGTACAGCAGCGTTTTTCAACCTTGACAACTTTAAGAATTGTGGACTCCAACTCCCCACTGGAATTCCAGGAACTCCACACATCTTAAAGTTGCTAAGCTTGAGAAACACTCTAATAGAGACTTAGTTTTATTAGGAGCTAAGATACAAACATGCCTCCCCCACCACTCCAGCGTTTTGTAATACATACAGTATCCGTATTTCTTTGTGCATTGAGCAATCAGGGCCTGCAGATTTGTGCCAAATTCAATTCAAGATATTCACATGCCTTCCTGTCTTGAGGGACCATCCTTTTTAGACTTCCTGTTCATGGAGAGGTTTGTTTATATTCAACTTTTAAAACAAAACAGGGTTGCAGGAGTGCTTGGTGTACAAGATGAGGTGCAGGGTAGCTTGCATTCTTATCCTGAAAGCTTGCAGGGAGTGATAATTGAAATATGGAACAGCTAAACTTTTTCAATGTACATTTTTTCAGGCAGAGCCGTGTTTTGTTTTTGCATGCATGTTTCTTCTCAAGAGCAATGTTTTGAAATCTGTCTGAGCAGGTCACTTTCCATCAAGATGGGGGGTTTTTTGGCTCAGTTATTCATTCCTGTAAATTATGCACTTACCATTGCAAGTTTTTCCCTTGTCTTGTGTGTGTGTTTTTGTCATGCGCACAAGATACCCCAACATGATGTTCTGATGCAGACTTCTTTTAGCTGTCCAGTTTTGTTGGATGGCAACTGCCATAATTCCAGCCAAATTTGGGAAATGTTGTTCAAAGTATCTCAGTGGCTAAACAATTTAGTCCTTAGTAGAGTGAAACCTAGTACTTCACCTCTTACATATTATTCTTATTTTCATTTTATACATAATACTAACGTATTAGCAAATGTTTAAATGTATTATTTAAAAAAAACTATTTTGTGAGCCTCTTGAATTTGTTTCATATTAACTACCTCAGTACAGGTGTGCATGAGAATTTAATTCAGTTTGTTTGTTATAAGAACTTACCCAAACTTCCTCCCCCAAATTAAGAAAATATTAAAGAGGCTGAAAACCTGAATGTAGGAGACCACGGTGATGACAGATTTTTTAAACATTCAAACAATGTTCAAACTAAATTTTTTGAAGACACTGGATCATTTTACATGTGGCTGAATTAATTTAAATATGGAATGTTTAACACGAAACAGCATTCTTGTTCTCTATTAATACAAAGTACGTGACTGGTTAACTGGTTTCAGGAGGCATTATGCATTTCCAATAGATGTATAATTGATACGTGATTCACTGATATGCTTTTTTGATCTCGAAGAAAGTCTTAAATATTTCTGCTAGCCTTATGGGTGATTAGAAAGCAGAAGTTCAGTTAGTGGACTGTGAAAAAAAATGCTGGAATATGGTAATGCCTCTTTTTTCTCTCTGAAATGCAAAAGATAAATTGCTGAAGAAACTATAGAATAGTCCATCTGAGAGAGCTGGAGATGAGGGGGAAATAGTATTCATTCCATCAAGAAGCAATCTGCTCCTTTTCCCACGTTAGAAGTGATTTTCCAAAACAACCCACATGGAAACCCAGTTAATAGAAAGAGAGTATTTGTTCCAGCAGTGCTAGTTTACTCAGCATCTTTGCCAGATATTTAGAACAGAGCTTTCTGTCTTATCCAGGGTAGAAGAGGAGAACATCCATGTAGTGAATGCTTAGAGGGGTCAATGCATTTTTTCTCACCCTGCTGGATTTTTAACTTGGAGAAGAATAAACTGTATGTAGCATAGAATGAGGGGAGCTCATTTGCTTTCCAGCATGCTCGCTTCCCATTGTAAAACTTGTTTTCTTTAACAGAAACAATCTGGGAGGCAGGGCATCTGTTGGGCACCAAAAGAAATGCCCAAAAGTGGATTACCTCCCTCCAAACGCCTTGTTGAGGGACCCTGAAAATAGAAGGGTGGGTTATGATCTTAAACCAACAGGAGTGTATCTGGAGTACTGTATTTACTATGGTACTGGTAATTTCTGAGTGGCATTCTCCTGCTGTTCCACTTTTTAAAAAAAAAAATAAGTGTGCAAATTGGGATATCTCAAAAAATCCAAAGGAGCGAAATGGCAGTTTCTCTCTCCAATAACTGTCCCAACGTATAAAGTGTTTTGATTAAAATATTTTTTATAATACTGATTTATGGGATATTTTACATTTTCACTTTGTCATATTATGACCTTAACTTGTATTTTGCTGTATGTTATATAATGAGATGTATATTTATTTTGTATAATTAAAGGATTCAGAACAAGCAAGGATGTTATTTCTAAATGCTAAAGATACAAGAGGAAAGTTTTTCAGCATTTCAGTGATGTTTATGCTACATATACAGTATCTCCTAAAGTTTAACTGAAAATTTCTTATTCCTTCCTTTTAAATGACTGCTAATAGTATTTAGTGATGATAAATATCTTCATTGAAATGGAAGACACACATTTATACTTATGTCATGTCAAATTGGTTCAGTAAAATAATATAGAACCTGTTTGGAAAATAAGTACTTTGTGTTTTAAATGAATTATATTAATCTTGTTGAATATGGAAGCTGGAAGATTATTTTATACTCTTTATCCTCTAGATGGCGGTATGGGATTTTGACAACTCAATACTTTTACCAAGACTTGTACCCATTCACAGTACTTCAATAAGCAATTTCCATCTTTTTTTCATTCCCCATATTAGTCGAAGAACCTAGAAAGATTGCACCAAAATGTATGGTGACAAGAGCTTTTGTAAACTAGAATTCATCTTTAATACACCCATCTGGGAGATCTGTACGAAGAGAAGCAAATTATTCAGTGTATTAATACTAATGTGATATTAGTATTACTCCAATGTTTTGAGTCCGGAATTAAAATGAGAAAAATGACAGATAGGAAAGGACTGTAAAATATCTGCGAGATCTTAAGATCTTGCACTGAACCAAACATAACACCCAGCCAAGACACAAAGTTGCTCTGGCAACATTTTTCTCTGCTACGTCTTTGAAACATTATCAAACCCAGAGATAGACCTAAGTCATTCTAAGCTGCACAAGTCTCAAAGCTGTATGTTCTACCTCCCCTTACTCAAATTTGGTTCAAAGAACAGGCACAAGCAATATAAAGTTCGATAGCCCGCTTGGAAAAGAAGTCAGATTATTTAATTAAACAGGCAACTGGCAAGGAATGACCAAGAGGGACAGCAAGTTGCATGGTGGAACTGCACAAATAGTACTCGACTTTGTTCAACGCCTGTTCAAAGTTATGGTGGCACAGAATGAACTAACTGGCTGGTGAAGTTACAGCACATATAGCACCTCTATGGTCATCTGTTCAAAAATTGGGCACCTGGTAGCCTGCCCATACTTACAACCAAAGGGGCACATCACTTCCCCTAGCTTGGCTGTGTCTCCCCTGTCTATGACCTTTTGCCCCCTCCACTCCATGAGTCTTGTTCCCCTAGTTGATCTTTGCTGTATTCTTGCTCCTGCTGACGGCAAGGTGTATGAAGACTGGTTCTTGAAGAAGCAACGGCTGGCCCTACAAGACTTTCTTCCCCAGGTTGCACATGGTGATTTCCTTTCAAGATTTGGGGAAGATGGCCTCACACACAGAGCTAGGCAGGGCATACCTCATTAGCAAGAGCAAGAAAATGGCAAAGGTCAACTGGGTGGTCGCGTGCAGGAGGACTGAGGAGGGCTACTTGCCACCCTTTAGGCAAGGGGGACTGGGATTAGGTTGGTGTGGATGGGGTCCAGCTGGGACTGGGCTTCATGCTGCAAAGGGCTTCCCTGTGCTGCAGCTCAGGGGCCTTTTGCACCCCAGAGCTATGGCATGCCAAGAAGCCATTGAGCTGCAGCATGGTAAGCATCTCCAGAGTTGTGTGGTTCTGGGGCTACTTGCCACTATAAGGCAGAGTGCAGGAGGATGGCCAAAAGAACAGAGACTAGGAGGAACAGGCAGCTGGCAGGAATTGAAGGAAAGTCAATACATTATCTTGGAAGAATCAAGGTTTGGAGCCAAGGGGGATCAAGCCCAGAATGGCTTAGATTGGCATAGGACCTTGGTTAACAAACGATGGGATTCAGTTAAGGATGGCAATAGGAATGCTGGGATTGCCATCACTAGGCAATATGGTCATATGATGTCACCAGTGGTGGTGGTGCTACCAGTTGGTCCCGCTCACCTGCCCCTGCCCTTTCCTGTCCTATATTTCCGGGTTTTTAGCTCAGCTGATTCACGCAGCACAGCGGATTGCCATGCCTCAGCTGTTTTACTCACCAGCACTGACATAGAAGGTAAGCAAAGCACACATGCACACGTGAGGCACATGCTCACCGAACTGGTTGTTAAACCAGTTGCAACCCACCACTGGATGTCACAGTTTACAGCTGGATCACTGAGTGATGAAAATTCCAGTCCCAATAGGTTGTAAGTTCAGGATTACCTGTACAGTTTTCTGCCAGCTCAAGAATAGCAATGGTTGGCTGGGGCTTAAAACATTTAGGTGGTAGTGGAGAGCCTGAATATTTCCCACATCACCAAACCTCCAACTTGTCCTTCACCTACTTTCAAATCAGTAGCACTTTGAACAGTAGGATATATGGGCTTATGTTGATTAAGGCTTAGTAATGCATAAAAAATATTTTCGACTTTTTAAAAATGGACAGAGAGCTCTAGTCATCCCATACATACTTATTTCACAGAGAAAAGGTCAGCCATCTATTCATAGCAGAGGCTATACATTTTTCCTTCCAGGTAAGCAGTTGTTTGTTTTATTACATCTATTAATAAAACACTTTGAAAACCAAAAGCAAGAGGAAATGATGTTATTGTCCAAAAAATGAATCATGATAGAAAGGAAGGGATAACTTTTTCCTGTTTAGACAGACCTTTCCTGGCTGCTAAATTCATGTGTAATTCGCCATACTTGAGCTTGGAGAAAACACTGAAACTTGCTGTTTCTATTGCCTTGGTTGCCTCTTGTTTCAGGTCTCCAGATTTTATTAATTTATGGTCCTTGGTATCCCCAGCTAACACAGCCACTGGGAAGAGATGGTGTGCTGTAAATTTTCTGGAGGAGTCCTAATCTCACTTTTAGAGGTAGGAAGGCAGATTTAAGTTCCAGAAATCAGAACCTTAAGTACCAAACTCTGATTCACTGATCATTTGGTGCATTAACTGATCCATTCCCTTCTGTATTCAGCTAGTGAAGTAACCTAACAGCTCAGATAAATTCTCCCACTTTTAAAAAATGTTACCTAATTTGCAGGTGCATAGTGTTACTGTACAAGTAAGAAAGAATCTACTATAGATAAAGGAAAGTCAGACTCACTGAGAATAAGGGGAAAAAACTAGATACACTGAAACATGCTACAGCAATGTAGCTTCTCTTAGTATATCTTATTCCTTTCCTACCAAGACTTATTCCTTTCCTACCTAGAGATGCAGCCCTTGATACCAGGTGCAAAACCTCCTCCATACCCCAGCAACTTCATATCCTCCCCCAAAAAAAGTGCAGAGAAAGAAAAACCAAGCATCCTGCCCTTCTTTTAAAGATGGAAATGTAGGGACTTTTATTCCAACAAAATTGGAGTCACTGTAACAGACAAAAAGAGTTTGAAAATCTTCAGCTGGTTCTATTAGGTGCCTGGGGGAATAGATCAGGTAGCAGAAACTAGAAGTGTTTGGCATTCTGATAAGCTGTTTAAGCTTGATGGATCACCAGGTATGTAGCCTTCGAGAATGTTAGCTACAGCCACTTGTTTATGTTTTCACCACAAGGAGGGAGGAGCTGGATTTAAGGAAGCCATCACTGGTGATTTTGCTGAAGCTGACCTAATTTGTCTTAATAGACTGGGACGCTGCTTGGAACTCATTCCAAGTCACACAATTATTCTGAATCTGTCGAGTGCCAGGCAGATGGCTCTAGGGTCAGTCTCAGGTATCTCTGGTTGAAGTGGCAGGAGATGCAAATGTTTTGTTTTCTCCAGAGTATTACGGGGCTGCTGTCTGCCAGAATAGGAAAATCCATTTTAAACTAAAACTGGCCAGATTACATAGATTTTCAGACAAGATTAGCTCTAGGTTGGTAAAATGAAATAAAGATTGCCTTGTTCAATTCTTGAGATAAAATCACAAAATTTGAACTGAAATGTACTACAGAGCTTATCCAATCAAAACTCTTACTCGCGCAGGATTCACTAGGGCGTTTCTGATAGATGATCATCTAACCCAGGGCTGTCAAACTCCTGGTCTGTGGGGTGGATGTGTGACATGCTGGCCAGGCCCATGCCCAGTTTAGCAAAAGGGGAAAATGTCCCAATACGTCATGTGATGCCGCTGTAACAACATGAGTTTGTTACCCCTGATCTAATCTCTGGAGACAGAAAATATAAAAATTGAGAGTTGATAAAAGATAGCAGTAACTGTGCTATTTACTCCATACTTAACAAGTTCACTAATCTACATGACAAAGTGTTTTGTCAAATGCTCTACTGAAGTGAAAATGTATTAAATCCACAGCCTTCCCACAATCTATAAAAAAATTAGCCAGTCAGCAAGTGAAGTACCAGTAAAACTAATCTGGTAAAACTTATTCCTAACAAATTCACCCTGATAGTATGGAATGCTGCTTCTGGTAATTTCCACATAGTTTTCAAGGCATTTATAAATCTTTTTATTATCTACTCTGTAATTTCCCTAGGGGTTAATGTCAGGCTAACTAGTTGAATGATTGATGATGGATGATTGCTTTCTTCCTTTTTTACAGATAGAAACAGTTGCTCTCCTGTAGTCATCTGAATCATTTTACTGATTCTTTAGGATTTCTCAAAGATAGTTCTAGTTCTTCAGTAGTTTAGAATGTGATTCTATCTGGCCCTAGAAATCTAAGTGTATTCAAAATAAAGATAACCTGACTATATTACTAACAATCTGAAGCTTCAGTCCTGTCCCTCCTGTTATTATTCCTCCTGCTATGAGAAACAGAAAGATTACAAAAAGAGCATAAGAAACATAAATGAACATAGTACTTAATCTCATTTCATTAAATTGGTATGTATCAACTTCTAATGAGCTAGCTTGCCTGCAGATTTCAGCTCATTCCTTTTAAAAATACAATCTGACCATATGAGTCCTGTGCTAGAAAAAAGGTCTCTTTTTTAATGAACCCTGTTCTAGATGTACTGTAGGGATTGAGTCTAATCGACTTATTTCCATAGTAAACCGCCAGTTGATGATATTTACAGAATTTTACATCTGATTGCTGGAACAGATGGTCTCTACAAGTCTCTATCAATGTTCATCAGAGTAGCTAGCTGATTTTGCAAGTAGACAAAGCTTTCTACATGGTCTTCTGTCATTTTGAGGCCTTGTCTCCAGAAATAAACTCAAAATTGTTAGGCTCCATATCCTCGCAGTTCTGCTAATTAAATTAGCTCCTCCATCAACATTTTGAAATTAGATGAAACTATCTGAAAATGGGCAAGTGCAAACATTACTTTGTCAGCATGGCATTTTAATAGTCTACTTAACTATAATGAAGCAGTAATTTATCCTAATTGGTAAGATGCTGATTATACAGGAAATGTGATTCACTCATTGGTACAGATGGCAATGAGAAAAGGAATGCAAGAAAAATGTCAGACTGATAAGTAGGTACACTATCATTGCCCCATTGTACATGTGCCTGAACTAACTAAAATCCAATTTTTGGAAATTAATCTATTAAAATAGTTTATTAAGTTAATTTAATAAGAGATTAGTCTGTAGCTTTTTAAAACTCAAAAACTATAACTCTACATAAGTTCTTTGAACTAAATCCCATTAATTTTCTAAGTTTGCAACAATTGGGCTGCAATACTAGTGAAAAACAGTCGGGACTTAGTTTAGCTCATCCAGGCTAAACTAGAGATTAGTGGACTATGGACTATTCAATCCAAATTGTGAAGCAATTTCCAAAGCACAATGTTGATAAAATATTGCAAAAGTTAAGTCTCTTTCAAGTATGTCTTTTCTACAGATAGTTACTATTTTTATGGATAATGGGGAAAGTCATGGAACAGGTACTCTTACATACTAGTCACCAGTATTAGAATAGAATCTTGACACCTATTTAAAAAAAGATACTAAATAAAATTCCATGATAGTGAATCAATAAGAACACACTCACTGAAAGAACATCTTCAAAATGCGCTTTGAAGAACATACAGTATTAGTGTCAGAAAACAGTCTACAGTCATATTGGTCAGAGCCTTAAAATATTATCCCAACCGGCTGTGGGGAAGCCAAGCAAACAGAGTTGTATGTTTTCTTACCGAGGAAATGCCTTGTAAATAGAGTTTTTCCACTATCCAAACAGACACAGCACTGAAATCTTTTCTTCTTCTTCTAAAATAGAATATTTTTTATTTATTTATTAATCGAATTTATATGCCGCCTCTCTCCCGAAGGACTCGGGGCGGCTTACATATTAAAA
>JANHFR010003192.1:301765-314092 GCA_032468015.1 Mimophis mahfalensis | reverse complement strand
GAGGGAGGGAGGGAGGGAGGGAGGGAGGAAGGTGCTTTTACCAGCTGCTGGATGAATGGAGACACTCAGAATCTCTACTGAGGTAGTGAAGCTACTGGGCAATCCTTCTCCTTTTACCCTGCCTGCGGTTGGGTTTGCTAAAGTCAAGCTCCTCCTCCTTCATCATCAGTTTCCTGACATACTGACAGCTACAAATTCTTCCTCTGACACAAATCTTCCTCCAACACACAGCCACAATCACATTTGCAATAGTGATGAATACATGTAGCTCAGGTGTAGGATGAGGGTGAAAGTTTGCTCTCAGAGCTTGTGGGATGGTCTCTGAATGTTTCGTTACCAGGCTAGGTAACATCTTCAGCAGAATTTAAGAAGTGTCAGTGTTCTTCTGTTTATAAGGGCTCCAGATGTGGGTGTGTCAAGTGAGATTCTTATGATGGGTCTTGTGATGGGTCAGGTGTGTTATGTGATGGGTCTTGTGATAAGGAGGTTACATCAGGTTAGGGTCATTGAGAGGTGAACTGCTGGTGGATGGCTTGCATGGGTTGGTTGAGGGTTGATGCTGACTTTGGTTAGCTATGTGGTTGATTTGGATTCTGAGGGGTTCGTTGACTGGTTGTAGGTCGATGTGTCTGTTGATGGAATTGCTTGTGGATGGACTCATGAGCATGGTTAGTGGTAGCATGGCTGATGACATTTGTGTCGCTCCAATCAAACTGGTGCTGATTGGTGTCGGTGTGGGTAGAGATGAAGGATTTAGGATTGTAGCGTTTGCCAGCTGGTATTCATGGATCCTGCTTTTTAATGTGATATTCATCAATCAAGTGCTATAGAATTTTTCTTTTTTCATTGGAAACCAAGTGCAGTCCAGTGCTTTTAGACTGCTTTAAAGTCTCAGAGGAAAAACCAAAGAGAAGGAAGAGGTCATGGTCACCATAAAGCTTAATTTCTATGGTCTTTCACTTGAAAACCAGTACTGTAGCTTTTCCTAATATTTTATCTGCATTGTAAGTAAAGACTTCACCTCTCTGGAGAGTTGTTAAATCTATACAAAAAGCAATGTGTCAACTGTATTTTTGAATGAAAAATCTAGTTGCTCTATGTATGTTGCCTGAGCCAAAGCTAACTCTTGATCTTTAAAAAGCTACTTTGAAAGAAAAGGATGATGGGTGCAGTGGTATTCTCTGTGAAGGTGATTAATATGCTGCAGAATGCCCACACAATAGCCACAGTTCTGAAATGGCTCACAATAAACATAGTCTCATTCAGCAATTATAAATGTACACTCAATCAATTGGCTATTGTATTTTTGCAAGAAAAAATACCAGTTTTAGTGGCAAGTTCTGAATGAAAATAAATTATTTGATACAAGCTTTACTTAATTAACACCGATGGTTTTGTTTTTACTGTCATCTACTACATAACATTTTTTTTTTAAAATTACATCTATTTAAAAATCACTTGAGCAATTGTCAGTTCTTTCCCTTTCATAACAGTTTGCTCAGCTATAGGAAACAACCTGTCTAGATAAATTTGGAACTGTCATACACGGAAATCTGCTTGTTTGAACAGGAGGAAACACAGACAATCAAGCCCAGGTGAATGTTGTAGACTGATTGATCTCCTTATTTTGTCCTCTTCATATTGGGGCTTCTACAATCTTCTGATTTTCTTCCTTTTAAAGTCATTCCTTTTTTTAACCTCGAGTATACCCACATAGGTCTTTTTACTTGTGACTGATTTTCTTGAGTGCCTTAAGAGTGTCTTTTTGTTAGCATTAGGAGTCACTGTAGTTCTAGAAAAAGAGGTGAGGTTAGGAACTTGGTAAGCCACTAGGGCTTCCCACCTGTACCGAAGAAGTTATTATTTTTCCAGGGCTATCTACTAGCTTTTGTTTCTGATCAGGGCTTTGCTTCAAAGCACTTGAGTAAAGACTGCTTGTAAATTACCCAAAGTGCATATGTACATACCTTGCTCTGAAGATAGTCATAAGAGAAGAGGCATAGCATCAATAATACTATGTAAGATTACCAGAACCAACCCAATTATTACCCAAGATGAGACAGAAACAGCATAGAAAGTAAAGCAAAACTCAGGAAGATGAAAACAGTAGTATCCATTGAAAAAATTGTAGAACAAAATCTTAACTTTTCACTTAAAGGATGATACAAAAACATAACATGTTGTAGGGTTCTCATCCTAACAATTACGGTAAACAAGTTTATCTACGGAAAAAAATCAGAGTTTCTTCCTTAGCAAACTCATTCTTCTTGCACTATTCTTTCCTGAGGTTTTATAATATCACTTACCGGTAGTTTACTAATAAAAGGAGGGCATAATCCTAGTGTTCCTTTTTGAGAGTCAAGTTATATAACAAAAATGCAGTGGAGATACCAACTTCTTACTGTGGTCTCGGTATGGAGTTATCTCACCTGTTTGGAAGAAGGGCATCTGTTATACAAGAGCTGACAGTTCATCAATCATGCTATGTGTAATTTTCCTTCTAGATCTCTTCTGAATTGCTGCTTTATCTTTCAAAATGTCGGTTCCTCTTGAGCTTCCACTCCAAGTATAATGGGGGGATAAGAAGAGGCCATGCATGTAAGTTCTATTCCTGCAGATAGCAGGTAACAGAAGTACTTGGTGTTCCATCATCTCATTCATGTACCAACAATGCTGAGGATGGCAGATTTTAAGGAGGTGGGGAAAAAGCAAACAACCTCTGAGAAAGTCCCAGTGAGAGCTGCATATAGGTTTTAAACAAGATAAATGAATGTGCCAGAGCAATGCAAGTTTGATTATATTTAAATTCAATTTTACTTGAAGGGAGATTAGTTTTGAGACTTGTTGAAGGAGAAAAACACAATCCTCTTTTTTCGTATTATATCAGTAAGATAAATCTGTACAAAAAACAGGAGTTGGGAGCTTTTGCAAGGTTTGGTCGAGTTTTGCTTTTACTTTTGCATTTAAGACACATTTAGAAAGCATCACGTGGAGCACAGATTTGTAACAAATGCCAGATAATGGAACTCAGTGTCCATCAGGCCATCGGTACCAGTTTTATATAATCTTCCCCTGCATTTCTGGCACTGGCATTGAAGTGAATCTGGTTTCCATAACTGCTGCTGATTGTTTCTTGGATGGGATTACCAAAATCAGTATCTCAATCTTTTTTTAATCCATATAGTGGATCTTACTTACCTTATTAGTAATTGCAGTAATAGCCCATACATTTTTGCAATTGTTCATTTTTGGTGGTTCTAAGCAACGGAGTATTATATTCTTGAAATTAGTATAAGGCCATATTTTAGAAAGTCTAATATTTTTGTTGCCTAAAGGAAACTTAAGTTGATCCCAAACAAGTTATGGTAGCTTAATACGTATTCATAACCTTATCTTTATTGAGAGATTGGTACTGGTTTTGTGACAAAATCTAAAGTAGGATCATATCCAGAAGTTTGGAAGTACAAAGAAATTTGTGTTGCAAGGCATATTCTGGATTCATTTGGAAATACATTTTCCCCTCAGTCAATTGATTTGATTAAAAAAACAAAACTGAACACCATCTAGCCTACCTTACAGTTCAAAGGCTAATTGATTTTGGTCTGGGCATAGTACTATATAATTTGCAAATTCTTATTCTATTGCTTAGTGCAGTAAATGAATTCAATATAGGAAAAATATTTACAATCAGGTTTATCTTCATAGCACCATTTAGCATATAGTAAGGTGCTGCTGTAACAGATCAGACAATTCAAAATAACCAAGCAAGGCAGAAGGTTAGGAGTGCCAGTGTGAGTTATGTCACCTATGATGGTGCAACTAACAGAATATTTTATTTAAAGAAAACAGCTTCTGCTTCCTTAGTGACTGCATTATTTTCATTCAAAGAATGCAATGATCAACCCACAGAAATAACAAGGACAAGACTCCTCACGAGATGGGAAGCATCTTACAAGGGCTTGCAAAAAATGGTCAAAGTATGATGAGTTTGATCAAAAGGGCTTTGAACAAAAACCTGTAGGAGCTGAAGATGAAAACCTTGAAGTAAGATTTTCGAGAAAAAGACTTATGCACTTTAGAAGGATATAGTAATATGCTGTATTGGCCCCTATTAAACTACTCAATAAAACAAGCAGGGGGAAAAAACCATTGGCCTTTTTGGTTTATTCAGTAATTCTGAGACTGTGAGAATGGAAGCCCAGATAAGTGATAGAACCTAGTCAAGTTTGAATGATGTAAAGAAACCTAAATAGGGTCGGATCTTTGGGATGACACCCAGGAATTCAATCCCGACCAGCTTAAAGTTGACTCAGCCTTCCATCCTTCTGAGATTAGTAAAATGAGGACCCTAATTGTTGGGGGTAATATGTTGACTCTGTAAACTACTTTGAGAGGGCTGTAAACCACTATGAACCAGTATAGAAGTCTAAATGTTATTGCTGTTTCTAATGAGGCCTGTAAGAATTACAAGGGCTAAAGGGAACTTCAATTCAATTTGAGGTAGTTGTTACCTTTTAGTGGAAAATAATTGGCTTTAACTCTTGGTATTGGAAGAAATAGTGGGATGTACCGTAGTTATACCTGTAGTGGGATGACTTTCATATTTGGAGAGCAGAAGTAGAAGGTTACAATGTGTTCAAAATGAACAGAAGAAATAAAATGGGAAAAGAGCTGCCCTGTATATCGAAACTATCTGTACCTGTTCAGCAATCCAGTAGCAAAGGACATATCTGTTAAAATAAATGGAAGCACAAGGATGTTGAAAATAATAAAAATGGTCTTGGACATATTGCCTTCATCAGCTAACATCCAAATAAGCATGAAAGCACACCAGATAAATAATCAAGGAAGAAATAATATGAAAGGATCAGGAAGGGAAAAAAAATCCTCCACCAAGACTAGCAGGATAAGCTACTTACCCATAAACAGCCAGAAAACTCCACTCTTTCATGTACTGAAGCTATCACTTAGCCTCATAATGAAATGACTGTAGTAGGCAAATTCTTCATTAGGATATAAAAATCATAAGCAAAGGTATCAAGCGGAGGATACTTGGCTTAATGACAGTTCTTGAGAAATAGATCTTGAAATAATAACTGATTGCAGGATTTATGTGAAGCTTTGAAGAATGGGTTCACTTCAACTAATTTTTGAACAAAAATCCCTTAAAATTGCTTTCTAAGTATCATTGTCCTCTTCCTTCGAAGAACTAAGGGAAGTAATCACGTTGCTTCCTCTTGTACCGCTTTAAAACATCTTTCATTCTTTTCCTGAAGAGCTTGTGCTATGACAGTACCTGAGATTAACCTTCTTTGTTAAGCATTGCAGGAGCGGGCTGAGAGGACTGAAGATTATCTAAGCTACAAAGACCCAAAGTCTTCCTACTTCGAGCAACTTGAAATCCCTGAGGCTTCCATGGGGCGCAGTCTTGGGGAGGAACTATCATAGGTTTTATCCTAAACTACAGTTGACTTGTTAGATATTTGAATTATTTCGGCGGGAAATCCTGGCCGGCCCATTGGCTAATGGGCTGGGCCACACAGTATAAAAGGAACAGAGTTTTCCCCAGCTGTTTGCTGGGACCTCACTATGTATTAAAGAGCTGTTGCGTTAAATCACTCTTGGCTTCCCGAGTCCTCATTCCCACACCTGATCCTCGGATCTAACAAAAAGGATTCGTATACTATCCATGAAATACCTTTAATTCAATCCTATAATTGAATATATGGAATATGGAAACATATTGCTTCATCTTTTTAGCCTTAGAACACAAATTCTTGTTCAAAAATCATATCCTGGACCCATTTTTTACTATTGGGATGATAGATTTCTTTCAATTTATGTAAGATCACTTTTCCTGGTGAGTTCCAGGCTCAGTAAAGTTCTTCATAAAATAACAAATTCCACATTTAAGGGTGATAATTTAACATCGCATTTAAATCTTAACTATTATGTTTGTTTTTATCCAAAGTTGTATTGACACATGCTGTCATCTGAAGCAAGGCAAAGCAATGGGTGGACAAGACTAAATCATATGACGTAAAGATCTACAAATTTCATGCACAACCAAAATAAGAAAGCTGATGTCCAGTTCTTTTAACACTTAATTACTTACTTACTTACTTATTTACTTACTTACTTACTTACTTTGTTTGTTTGTTTGTTTGTTTATATTAAATTTATATACCGCCCT
The DNA here is from genome assembly GCA_032468015.1 of Mimophis mahfalensis. Taxonomy (NCBI): domain Eukaryota; kingdom Metazoa; phylum Chordata; class Lepidosauria; order Squamata; genus Mimophis; species Mimophis mahfalensis. The sequence goes on along the minus strand of JANHFR010003192.1, from coordinate 307,899 downwards.
TTTCCCGAAGGACTCAGGGCAGTGTACAGGGCAATTAAAACAAGAATTAAAAAAGTAAAAATAAATTAAATTAAGCAAGCCCCAATGAACAAACATTTAAATAACAATTAAAAACCCCTCAGTCCAGGCTGGCCTGTTTGAATAACCACGTCTTTAGCTCCTTACGGAAAGTGCGAAGGTCGGGAGATCCAATAAACACAATGTAATATTTTCTGATGAACATAAATATAAAAGTAAATCGTAAATCATAAATATAATAAGCTGTTGTAACTTAAGCATGACATACATAAGAAGTATGTTTTACATTTCTTAAAACCTGAACTCACTAATTTCCAAGATGGGGTATTCCAATTCTTCATTTCAAATTTCAAATGTGTAATTCATGCTAACCATTGTGTTGTTTAATTCCATACAAAATTGAATGATTAGTTCAAGAAGATCTCTGTATCTAAAGATGCTAGGATTCTATATACCTGTTACGTGCCGGGGAAATCAGAAGATCCAGGTAGTTCAAATGGGTATAAAGATTTATTGCAAGATTAAACTGTCTACAAGGATCTGAACTACTAATGGTCAAAGCAAATTGGCAACAGATAAGAGTCAAAGGAATTCTAGATGGGCTGGACTCTGCAATTCTTGATTTGACACATTTGACCCCTCCCCCAAGCTTAGCCTGGTCATTTCCTACATCCTTCATCTCTGAGATTGACAAAGCATCTGGATCAATAGATGTTATTGATAAATCATATTCAGTATGTCATATCTCAGAGTCTTTAAAAGAATCATAATCAACTGGTTTAAGGGATTTAGCCACTGCTTGGCCCAGGATTTCCATCAAATATCTACTGACTTCAAGTCTGGATTATTCCACAATGTCATATCTGGTTCGGCTTTCAAGGGTAGAAAGGAAGATCCTTGTTTAATATAGTTGGACCCTAAAACTTGCCAGCATTTCATAGGGATTACATCCTTGCTCTCCAAAAATGTCCAAAGAGGACAGTATTTATTTTAAAAAGTACATCATAACATTATAACATCATTGTCCCATCGTCCGGTTCGTTCCCATCGGGAGGGTCTCCTTCGAGTGCCGCCGATATCGGAGTGTCGACGGGCAGCCCCTAGGGGGAGGGCCTTCTCAGTCAGAGCGCCCACCTGGTGGAATGATTTGCCAGTGGAATTATGGACCGCCCCGGATCTTAGCACCTTCCGCAAGGACTTAAAGACCTTCCTCTTTACGACGGCCGGTCTGGACTGAGGGGTTGGGTTTTTTATTAATTATTTGTTTGTATGGGCATGTCGATATTTAATTCTTTTTAAATTTTTGTATTATGTGTTTTTAATGCCCTGGAAACCACCCTGAGTCCCCCAGGAAAGGGCGGTATATAAATGAAATTAATAAATAAATAATAAATTAATAAATTAATATTAAAAATGAAGGCCCAGTTACACAGCTGAAAATCTGACAGGTAAAGGCATCATCATATGGCAACTTATTTGGCCAAAGATATTCTAAGAGTTTTGGCTCATTAAGTAATCTATCTGATAAAGTATCTGATACGATTTAATAATGAAAACTGTCTTAACATCTTCATGTATCTTTCTTTTAAGTACATTAATCTTAATCCAGAGATTTAATGGAAGTTTTTGCTATCATATTATACCTACTAAAATTATGTCTATACATTTAGACACATTCTGTTCAACATTCAGTGATGTATTCTGAGGAAAAATATGGGGGCAAATATTTTATGGAGTCCATACAAATTGTAAATTCTTATTTCTTACAATCTCTCTCTATATAAAAACAGGGGTGTGTGTGTGTTCCAGCATAACTCTGGAATGGCTTGAGCAATTTCAACCAAACTTGGTGCACAGATGACTTACCCTCAGGGAGCAAACACTGTGGGGGTAAGACACTCATACCCATTGGGGGGTCTCTGTGCCTTAAAAATAGTGCTGATGGTTTCACAGTGCTCCACAAGAGGGCGATGCTGCATGATAGAGTAGCATGAGACCCATAGAGCTACTACATCTAGAGCTAGGTCCGACTACAGGATTTTCCTGTCTAATAGAGCATGCCAATAAATAAGTACTGGGGCGAAGCCAGGTCATCAGCTAGTATTCTACAAATATTACAGATTCCAAATGATACTATAACGAGAGCATGGGTGTCAAACTTGCTACATCATGTTGCCATTACATGATGTTTCCCAATGTTTTTCCCATTTACAGGGCTGGGATGGGCGTGGCCTGCACATGACACCTGGCCCACGGGCTACCAGTTTGACAACCCTGGACTAGAGTATAAATCATACTGCTATGGCCACTGTCTTCTTTTAAGTTTGTTGTACAACTTCATAGCCCACTCTATAGCAATAGGATTTCCAGGTTGTCTCCATATAAGTACTAACCTGAGCTGACATTTTTTGCTTCCAAGATCATTCAAAGTCAACTAAGTCATATCACTAAGCTAAATACCTGTGTTCATTATTAACTCCATATAATTTTGCCTAAGTTCATTTGTGTTTAATTGGCCTGTTTTCTTTATCTTAGTTTTTATAGTCCAATGGCAGATATGAATTCAGTAAAACAAAACAAAAAAACAAACAAGACTTATTTCATCATATTCTCAGCAAGCATAGCAAGTAGCACAAACAGTTGAGCCTATTGCAAAATGAACTAGTGACCCTCCCATGAAAACAGAGAGGCAATAAAAATCTATCAGAGCTATTATCTATCATGCAACTGAATAATATAGTTCTTATCAGATTTGAGAAATACATCCAAGAAAACTCTGATAATAATAATCTTCTTGGCAGGGCATGCTGAAACTTGACATGCTTGTCAGATGGATTGAAATCAAGAAACTGAAGATTGCTAGAGTTCCTTTAGAAGAATTTGGTTGGGGGGGGGGGGGGAAACCAAATTTCTAACCCTTTGTGAGCTTTGATCTCATAAGTGAATCAGTTAACCAATTATAGTATTAGGTTGGTGTGGGATCTGGTACCTTGAAGGAAGAAATACAACAAGGGACAGAAAACTGACATCTAACAAATAAGATTTAACTCGCTGCAGATGATAACTCCACACTGGTTTATTCAATGACCCTTTCCCATATGCATATCAAGCAGACAAAAATGCTTGACTGTCAAACACGTCACAAAACCTTGGACTTAAAAGACATTGCAAAGTATATAAAACAAAGGACAATAAATGCACTAGTCCACAGATATACTTGTGTAGTCTATCCCGATGGCCCTGCCCCTTGGCGCTGAAGTATGAAGAGGGGTAAGGCATTTCCTATGGAAAAATAAAATAGTGCTTATTTCCATGTTAAGTCCTTCATACTTCACTATCCAATCAATTCTAAATGTTTTCTTCATTCTTGCCACTGGATAGGCTAGGATTGTTAGGTTTCAATCAAAACACTAAATTAGAAAAGTTTTTTTTTTAATCTTTTAGCATTAAAAATAATATCAAGCAGCTGAAATAATCAAAATACTTATCATCTCCACCTCTCTCCCACTCCCTCTCCCTCTCTCTCTCATTTCTCAGTAATGTTTGCCTTGAATGAAAAGCATTTGTAGTACATTATACAACTAGGTATCTTGATGGAATAAAGTAATGCTAAGTTATAATAGATAAAGGTCTTGAAAACATTCATAGTACTGCACACTTTGCTTGGGCAAACTGATCATAATTCTGGCAACCTGAAGTCTTGAATGGTTCTGGTGATTCTTGTGGTTTTTATCAATCAATCAATCAATCAATCAATCAATCAATCAGAATAGAGCTGGAAGGGACCTTGGAGGTCTTCTAGTCTACCCCCATTCAAGCAGGAGACCTATACCATTCCAGACAAGTGGCTGTCCAATCTCTTCTTAAAAGCCCCCTGTGATGGAGCACCCACAACCTCTGACAGCAAGCTGTTCTACTCTGTTTGACCTGCAATTCCTTTTTTGAATACTTGCTTCTAGCAGGTGTGTGTTATGCATACACTTTTATTGTAAAGAAGAAGATCTTCAATGCTTGTGTCTGTTTGATGTGGCAACCCCAGATTAACAAACTAGGGAGCTTTGGCCCTGTTTATAATTTTGTCTATTTCTTGCAGTGTCAAAGGGTGTACTGTTGTTCTCAGAACTTCACAAACTATCCAAACAGGCTGCTTTCTTCTAGCTCTTCCATCCCTGCCAATGTTGACAAATTATGTCTCTCTCTATTCCTGGAGTTCAAATCCTCAATTGTTTGTCTAACCCCAAGATAAATAATAGCATTAGGGCATAACCCAAGTGGAACCTAGCGAGAGATATAGAGCTACACCTAAAGAGACATAAAGCTACACCAGGGGAAATTTGCAAAAGCTAGTTGTTCCTTTCTGAACATTTGAATAGTGCATTTAAAACACCCAACATGGTGTCAGATATGGCTTTCCATCAGGCAATTAATACCAGGGTATAGATATAGCCTGAAGCTGATGCTTCAGCTTCAGTTTTGACTTCCAGTCTTTCGATCGCGGTATCAATAAGGCACATGATTATTCTGATGTATGAGTATAGGCAGAGACTGTCAAGAAAATGCATAAGAAAAAGACGTTGGAACCTGGACCTAAGACTATGTTGGTTATCCTCTGGAATGAAAAACCTCAGGAGATTAGAATGTCCCAATTCCTCAAAAGTTCCTGAAAACCTGGTTCTTCACCCACCCCAAAGTACATAGAGTCCCCTTCAGTTTGTGCAAATTGCTTTCTTTTGTTCCTGTATAGTTTTTTGTCCTCCTTGCTATCTTTACTCATGTTTGTCTTTTGTTCTTTTTAATGTTTTATTTGTAAACCACCCAAAGTCACTTGGAAAAAGATGACATATTATTACTAATAGTGGAAGATTTTTTAAAAATGACAGATTTAATGCAGAAACTAACAGCATTGAAGAACTCTTAACCTAAATTCCTGCATCAATGCATATTGAACACTAGCTGATAACCTTCACCTGGGTATTTATGACAATGCTGAAGCCTGCAATTCCCAGCATGCTTTACCTGATTTGCATGCCTGGCCTCTATTGGCCAGAGATCTTCCAATTTGCATGCGTTGCCTGATAACCATCTGCACATGGTCAGTAGACCTTACCAGTGAAATGTCCATGGGGGTGTCCACTTTGGCACCCTTTTTTGGAGGGGGGGAAGGCACAAAGGCATTTGTGACCTCCCCAGTACTCATCTCCGGAGTGCGAGGATGTACCTGGCAAGTTTGGGGCAGATTGGTGTAGGAGTGGAAGAGCCTATTTGGGACATACCCAAATCCACATACCGAACACTTCTATTTTTTAGATATAGATTGATTAAAAACAATTTGAACATGTGTGTATGTTAGAAGACCTCCCAAATACAGAAATAAGTGCTTTTATATATAAAAAGGAAAAAAATCTTAAAAGGATGACATGGATATTATAGCTAGACAGATTCTTTGAAAAATAATTTAGTCAGTTTGATATACGAGGTGGTACAAGGATTCTGTTATTCTGCACTTAACTGTGAAAGAAAGGAGAGTTAAGGAAGCAATATTAGGCTTCCTTGTATCAAAAGCCTTGTATGGATTCTGTAGGTATTTAAATCATTGCGGCATGTTGGCCCAATAATAAAAATGCTATACTTCTGGAGAAATGCAACTAAATGGCAATATATAGCTTTATACAAGAGCTATCATAGCAAAGGCTACATAAACTAGATTAAAAAAAGATAAAAAGTACAATTACAATTAAAATTCTTCTCCAAAGAAGTCACTAGATCAGCTGTAGAGTGAATTTATTCCAAGAAAGGAGACTTATGATTATCTATGATACAACTCTATGTATCCTAGAAAATACAGATGATTGTACTTATTGATAGTTCTTTGAGTACAGAAATTGTAAACAATGAATTTCTATTTCCAACCCAGGAAAGCAGCACTTGTCCAGGTCCTACTGGCTATTCATAGCATAGCAGGTTCTACTTTATGTCCCAGGATCTGATATTAAAAGGTGCATTACCTTTATGAAGAACCAATGGTCCTTTTTGTAGTTATTAAAGGGAGTCTCTGCAGATTTTACTCTGCTGGTCCCGGCCGATTACGGGGGGGGGTGGGGGGGTGTGATGCTCAT
>JANHFR010003192.1:249929-263973 GCA_032468015.1 Mimophis mahfalensis | reverse complement strand
TCCTTCCTGCCTTCCTTCCTTCCTTCCTTCCTTCCTACCTTCCTTCCTTCCTTCCTTCCTTTCCTTTCCTTTCCTTTCCTTTCCTTTTCTCTTCTTTTCTTTTCTTTTCAAGGGCTAATTGTACCAAAATGTTGCATTTAAAAGAAATGTGTGTGTCTGTGTGTGTGTGTGTGTGTGTGTGTGTGTGCTTTCTCTTTCCAGATCTCCAAATGTGACTGGTGGGATGGGGAGGGAAGCAAGCGAGCCCCCCATCTGACATTTAAAAAAAAAAAAAAAGGAAGGGGAAATAAAAAAGCACAATAACCTGGATGTTTACGGTGCCTTTGTGTCGCTGTCACCTCCCCCTCGCCGTGTCTGCCTTTGTGGCTGTTGTTCTCCCCCTGCCCGGATGATACCACAGCTCAGCGGCTTGGCTTAGGTACAGTTGGAAATGCCCTAGAATGGTTCTTTGTTGGTTTTTGCCTGTGCTAGAGCCCGATGTTGCTATGAAGTGAAGGGCTATTCAGTTTGTTCACTCGGGCAGAACACTCAACAGGAAGGAAGGAAACAGACATTCTTTCTGGTCCTATTGTGTGGCCACCAGGCTTAAGCAATCAAACAGCCCTGCAGCCTCTTTTGCAATGCCGGCTGGGCTGCCTCGGTTAGGGAGGAGGTGCAAAGGGGTGGGGGGGAGGAAGGCAGGAGGGAAGTGGGCCGTTGCTTTGTTTTTTGATACACTCCAACTGCATCCTTTTCATGGCCCTGAGCCTCAGGTTGCCTTCCTCCCCCTCCCTCTCTCCCCCTCCCTCGCCTTTTCTGGATTGAAAAGCTTTCTGCCCAAAACAGGCAGGGATTGGGGGCGGAGGGGAGACAGAGCGTACTTAAACCACGTCAGGATGTTTCTTTCAAAGAAGGCTGGGAATAGATGAAAATGTAGGTGTTAAACCAGGAGTGGAGGGCTGGGGGGGCCAGAAATCCAAGGTAATAAGGCCGATCGAGCCGGAGTAAAAGTAGTCACGACATTCATCTTCAAAAATACTCATTTTTTAAAAAGCTGTGTTTTGTAAAGGCGTGGGGGCAAAAAGCTTGTGCTGTCATTCAGAGAAAGCTGCATTTCAAAAAGTAGATCAGAGAGAGAGAAAGTGAGACTTGGAATGATGCGGTTCACACACCTTTGTGTGCGCCCAGTGAAACTCCTGTAAGGTTATATTTGGGTGCCACTCTAGTCTTCATGAAAGGAACACAGTGGCTCAGGGGCTAAGATGCTCAGCTTGTTGATCAGAAAGGTCGGCAGCTTGGCGGTTCGAATCCCAAGTGCTGCATAATGGAGTGAGCTCCCGTTACTTGTCCCAGCTTCTGCCAATGTAGAAGTTTGAAAGCATGTAAAAATGCAAATAGACAAATAGGGACCACCTTTGGTGGGAAGGTAACAGCTTCCCACGAGCCTTCGGGGTTTAATCATGCCAGCCACATGACCACAGAGACATCTTTGGACACTCTGGCTCTTCGGCTTTGAAATGGAAATGAGCACCACCCCCTAGAGTCAGGAACGACTAGCACATATGTACGAGGGGAACCTTTACCTTTTACTAGTCTTCATTTACCTCCCGAAAGAGGAGATTTGCAGCATCCATTTAAATAAGGGGTTCCAGAAGTCAGATCTTGGAGTATATAACGCATCTTTTGGACCCAATAAAACATTTTATACTTGGCAACATCCTCTTCTTTCACCCCACATCAGTGAAGGTACCAAGTATGAGTTATCCTATCCAGAAATAGTTTGGCTTGCCATGTTTGATGACTGCAAAATATTGAAGGCTGTACAATTGAAATTTATACTAGGATTGCAAAATACTGAAAGTAGATTAAATAGTTGTGAGGTTTCAGTTCATTGGGGACATAATCCATAATTGGCAAAGATGCCGATTATGGATTCTGACCAGTTATAGGTTAGGATTTGCAAATCTTGTTTGCACAAACCCCTGTCTGATGTTTGAAAGTTTATGGGCCCTACTCTCATCAAAAATGAATAAAATAGCACCTTATCAATAATGGCAACGTGTCTCTAGAATGTGCTCCAACTGTAAATTCAATTTATGTGGAGTCTCATATAATTGAAACCATTTTGAGAACCTGTTGGAGCCAAAGACAGTTAGTAAAATTCAACTTGTAGTGACTTACTAGACAATAGTAAGGAGGTAGCTTGCTGCTGCTTTCTTCAATAGAAGGATTTTTCAACATAGCAATCTTGGATACAGATCTGATGATCTGTACTAACCATCCATGTGCTAACCAGATTCAATCCTTCTTCGTTTTGTGGATCAGTAACTGGTGTTGCAAAGATACTGTTATGTTACTAGCAAATGTAGAATTTGTAGCCATTGCTGAAAGTGCCCTCCAATAACAAAATAGTTCACTTTTGGATCTTAAGAGTTTCCACCATGGCTGTTTGTTACTCTAGAAATAGTGCAGAGAAGAGCAACAAAGATGACTATGGGCTGGAGGCTAAAACATATGAAGAACGGTTGCAGGAAGTGGGTATGTCTAGTTTAATGAAGAGAAGGGGGCTGCCAGCCGACATTGTTTGGCCAACGGCATCCTGAGGAGGCCAACTCTATGGGAGCGAACTGGCCGGTGGGAGGCTACTGGCAGCAGAAGGCAATCCTGTAGATATCCTGGCCCTAAGTCATGGAGCACTTTGAAGATCATAACCAACACCTTGAAGCGCACCCGGAAGACCACCAGCAACCAATGCAAGCCGCGCAGGAGAGGTGTAACATGGGAGTACTGAGATACTCCCATAACAACCTGCGCAGCTGCATTTTGCACCAGCTGGAGCCTCTGGGTGCTCCTCAAGGGGAGCCCCATGTAGAGACCATTGCAGTAGTCCAGGCGAGAGGTGACGAGGGCATGAGTGACTGTGCGCACGGCATTCCTATCCAGAAAGGGGCGCAGCTGGCACACCAGGTGAACCTGGTGAAAAGCTCCCCTGGCAACAGCTGTGAGGTGATCCTCTAAAGTTAGCCATACATCTAGGAGGACACCCAAGTTGCGAGCCCTCTCTGTGGGGGCTAAGGTCTCTCCTCCAATTATCAGAGATGGAACACATTGACCAAAGCAGGACGCCAGGAACCACAGTCACTCAGTCTTGGAGGGGTTGAGTCTGAGCCTGTTCGTCCCCATCCAGACCCGCATGGCCTCCAGGCACCGGGACATCATGTCAATGGCATCGTTGGGATGGTTCAGGGTAGAGATGTATAGTTGGGTATCATCAGCATACTGATGATACCGTACCCCGAAATCACAGATGACCTCACCCAGCGGCTTCATATATATGTTGAACAGGAGAGGCGAGAGAACCGACCCCTGAGGCACCCCACAAGTGAGGCGTCTCGAGGTGGACCTCTGCCCTCCTGCCAACACAAACAACAATTAGTGGAATGGCTTGCCTTCAGAAGTTGTAAATGCTCCAACGCTGGAAATTTTAAAGAAAAGATTGAAGAACCACTTGCCTGAAGTAGAATAGGGTCTCCTTCTTGAATACTGGGTTGGACTAGAAGACTTCAAAGTTCATTCCAACTCTACTATTCTGTTATTTTTGAAATAAATTGTCAAAGAACATTGATACTGCTTGAAGGTTTCAAAGAGGATAAGTCAATATGCATGTCAGCCTTGTTTGGGTTTAACTTGTCCATTTTATGCTGGGTCTTTCCAAATGCTGAAACTGTTTTGCTCCTTCTACCTGTGGTCTTGTCTCTACCCCTTAGTGTGACCATGGTGCTCCCCGACAAAATATCTATCACATTGTGTCCAAATGTCCATCAAGAGCTTATACTGGCCCGTCTGATTTTTGCAACATAGACCATCTTGTCCTTGAATGGCTGGGTGGACTGGACATTGACAATTGAACTATTATAAGTCCATGAATTTGCCATACACTAAATAGAACAATTAGAAACCATGGCAATTAGTAGAGAATAGGAGAGACAGAAGACATCAGACTTTTCTTTTTCTTCAGCTAGTGGACATTTCCTTAGAATAGAAACCACTATTATTTCCCCCACTGCCACCCCAGAGAATCTGTGGTGTTGTAAAAACAGTCCTATTTAGAACTAACTTCCAGATTTGCTAACATAATACTTGCCTTTAAACCAATACGAACATTGGTTTTAAAGTGCAATTTGAATTTGAGGGGATTTTGAAATCAAGCCACTAGGATGTGGTTTTATGGCTAAAAAATCTGTAAGTATAGGGTACTGTTAAATGACATAAAGAAAATACCACTCATGGAACTTGATCGTTGGACTGATTTGTTCCATCATCTACAAATAGTTATCGAACGATCGGCAGTGGGGATTAGTTTGCAAACCACATGCAAGCATCTATTTGTAGCAAGATAAGAAATACCAGGAAGGTAACATTTTTACTTCGTTACATGTAGATAGTTTGTTTGTGGTTTGCAAATTGGTAATGGGCTTCCTAGTGAAAAAATTCTGTGACCAACCATTTATAAAAAAAGTAACCCTTTCTAAGAAAGTTGCCTTTTGGCTTTTGCAGGCTGTACCAAATATACTATAGTTAGCCACGATTTATCTGAACCATTTTCTCGAGCCACCAAACATGTTAAAGGAAGCTTAGAAACTTGGTGATTGAAGCTGCCTTACTAGATCAGATGAAATAGTTATTTCAAGCAGTGGGGTGTCCTTTTGCTTGCAAATGTGAAGTTACTGTATAGCTTTCCAAGAAGTGTCCAGCTACCTTTAATATGACATTTCAATTCACAATAAAGCAAAAAATGTGAAGGAATCTCTTTAAATCCTTTTGGTTCCATCTGATAAAGCTAAAACTGTAGACCTTGTAGAAATTAAAGTGTTAACATTGGGGACAGGTTTTCAGCGTGTGTTCATGTACACATTCCCCAATGTTGGTTTTGACTAAGCAAATAAAATGTAGTATATTAGGATTACAGGGATGAATAGTTCTAGAATAGATTTATAATTCTGGATTTGCTTCCATGGACCATGTGATCACACAATTGAATGTTTTTCTAGATACATAACTCCCTTTGGTTTCTTAAAAAAGCAATCCAACATGAAGTACAACAGTTTATCTCTTCTGCAATCAAAATCCAGGATGTTTTTGACAAAGGAAGCTTTGAAATCTTTTTTTTTTTTAATCTATCATAAAATACCACAGGATACTGATTTTCATGTGGTTAGGCATTTGAAATATTTTGAGGATGTCCTTGCAGAATGAAACCAACATTCTAGACATAAATTTCTCTACCTTAATTCAACTTTGTGGGCTTAAACTTTATGTTCCTAGGATCGACCACCCTAAGACCTGTTACCTCTTCTCACAGCAAATTTCATCCTTAGGCAGGGCATCTTAATAAGATGGAAGAAAACTGTTGGACTGTTGCAGAGCAAACCATCCTCTGCTCACCAATTGTTGACCGCTAGCCAGCACAGCTAGCATTGGATAATTTCTACCTTGCAACTGATTTGAGGTCGGTGGATCGAAAGAACTGAGATCAGGAACTCAAGGTTTCAGGCCCAAAACTGGAGATCTTTATTTACAGATATTTACAGCAGCATCTTGGAAGTACAGCGCGAACAAGGAACATGGGGACGAGAGAGAGAAGAAGAGGAAGAGTAAGAGCATGCATATAAGCCTGTCTTATACAGGCTAGCATAGCTGTTGGTGAACAGTTGCACAATAGCAACATTTAGGCGCAAAACCCAGGCTTCTTCCAGACAGCCTGTTGCCAACTAAGTGAATGTGGTGTGACTCCCAGGCAGCCATCTTGACTCACATTATACATACATTTGAAATCAATTAATGGATACAAAAAGATTTAACAAAAACAACAGAAGCAGCTGTTTCCCTGAGGTTAAGGTAAGGATTAAGTTTTGTGGTATCTACAAGAAGATTCAGTATCTATTCTGAACCACATGTTACCTTGTGGTAGGAAACAGCAATTTCCCTTTTGCTTAAAACAAGCATCTCTGCCTTATACCCTACTAGGAATCCTTTGTTGTTGTCCCTTCAAAGAACAATCAGGGTTGATTTCCTCTAGGGTTGCTTGATTTAATCTCCTTGAAGTCCAAGGAACTCCCAACTACCTCCAACACCACAATTCAAAAGCAACTAGGCATTCTGCTATCAGCAGTATGTTTAATTAGAATTAGATGATAAAAATTGTAATATCTAGCCAGCTCTAGATTGTGAGAACTTTCTATAAGGTATAAAGCATGATGATTCACTTAAATTCTCAACTTTGCAATTGCAAAAGAGAGGTACTGAAGTTTTATCTTAAATCACATGACATATACTGAATTGCATGATTTACATGTAAGATTTAGCCAAAGGGAATTTCTTTTGTAAATTTATTATTCCAACTGAGAGGATTGAGACATTTTTAATGCCTTCCTTATGTCAATAGATTAAAAAAATCTAAGATTAAAAAAAAAATCTAAGATTAGGCTTTAGCAGAACTGGCTGTGCCATTGAAACGCTATAATGCTTCTGGTATCAAAGAGGTTTCCCAATTTTCACAGCAAAAATATCGGCGCTTTTGGTAAGCATTTCAGGAAGTAGTTTGCATACCCAAATTGAAATGCTATTTAGTCATTGCAGACGGTTTACAGTGGTTAAAACAACCAGGACACCAGTGAATCTCTGCTAGCCAGAATGGCCACCACTGGATAAAGCTAATACATTAGCTCTGCAAAAATCTTGATTCCTTGCTGTCTTCTTGTAGACACCCAGATTTTTACAGCCTAAATGTTGTACTTTGGTAGACAATTAAAAGATGATGGCCTGAAGTTGTCATCTACGTTGTGCAGTTGGCTCTGGCTTTTCAGTGGACAGAGAAAAGAAATGGTAGGGAAACAGAGGAAAATGACATGACTTGGCCATTCATACAGTTTGGGGAGTGCAACAAGACAATCTAATTTTTACATAAAGGCACTTTATGTAGGGTGAGGCAATGGTCAAAGGTAGAGGCCCTCTTTCTAAAGCGGTGGTTCTCAACCTGTGGGTCGGGACCCCTTTGGGGGTCAAACGACCCTTTCACAGGGGTCTCCTAAGGCCACCGGAAAACACATATTTTTAGTTTAGTTTAGTTTTTATTAAATTTATATACTGCCCTTCTCCCATAGGGACTCAGGGTGATATACAGGGCATTAAAATAACCATATATACAATTAAAATAAAATAAAATTCAACACACCGTCACGTACAACATACAATTAAAACAATTAAAACAAACCCCCCACCCACCCTCAGTCCAGGCTGGCTAAAGAAAATAACCACGTTTTTAAATCCTTACGGAAAGAGGAAAGGTCAGGGGCCATCCGGAGTTCCACCAGGAGTTCATTCCATAAGGCGGGAGCCCCCACATAGAATGCCCTCCCTCTAGGCACCGCCTGCTGGCATTCTGTAACTGGCGGGACCCGGAGGAGACCCTCCCTGTGCGAACAAACCGGGCGGTGGGAAGATGACGCTGGCAGCAAGTGTCCCACATATTTCAATACAAATACAGGTGTATGTGAAAATAATTTATGGTTGGGGATCACCACAACATGAGGAACTGTATTAAAGGGTCGTGGCATTAGGAAGGTTGAGAACCACTGCTCTAAAGCCTGTTTGCTCGGCTGCTAAAATTTCCTCTTTGTACAGCCAGTGCTGCAATCTCTCAAGCAGAAAAGAGGAAAATAGTTTCCCTGGGATTGCGAGCAGGCTTATAGGCCTGTAATTCCTGGGGTCTAAGGCGGAATTCTTTTTATGGACGGGGACTATAGTCGCATGTTTCCAGGGTGCAGGAATGAGGCCAGAGCTACAGATTGCTTTGAAAAAGGGGGCCAGCCAAGAGGCCCACCAGGAGGGGTTTATAAGAAAAAGATCGAGGGGGACGAGATCAAGACCAGGGGCTTTCCCGTACCTCATCTGCTCCAGCTTTGCTACTACCTTTGGGGCAGTAATTGGTGGCCATGGCGGAGCCATACTGCGGTGCAGTACACAGGCAGTGGGGTAGATGTAGACTTGTAAAGATCTGAGTAGTATACCACTCATTTGTCAGGAGGGATCATGTTATATTAAAATTAGGTTAGAGGGATATGAAGCTATGGGTATAAGTATGTAAGCTGAACTAGCAAAGTCTGGAAATTATCTGTTTTTCAACCCCAGGTGTCAATTATATGATAGCCATTTTTTGACAAAGAATAGAGAATAGTTGAGCTTGAGAGAGCTGCTTTTCCATCATGCCATAGTAGAGTTAACTTCCCAAGTAGAGCAGTCCAAAGAACTTGGCAACAGCAGGCCAGAAATGTTCCCATCTCCACACACACAATTTAGAGAAGAAGAGCTTCCATTTAAGCTGTGGTCCTTAGTATGCAATATGCATGACACTTAGTGAGAAACTTAACACTGCTTTCCCACTAGCATGCATAAGCGAAAAGCAGATTGTAGATCCTTTTGTCTGCCTTTCATATATGCATTTTCCTGTGTCTACAATTTCTGTCTTTTATTGCTAGCAATTTGCATCTCTCTCTTTCTCCCCTGCCCCCTCAACCCAATCCCCACCATTTCTCCATGGTCAAAACATTTCTGAATGCTCGCCAGGCTGTAAGCTACATAAAGCCTGATGCATTTGGACTCCCATTTCTCAAATCATGACCAGCAACCCCAAAATAGGGCATTTTGTTATTTTACAGGAAAAAGTACATAGCATTAAGAATAAACTGAACAGTCAAGAGCCAAGGGTCAGTTATTTTATTCTATTCTAAACTCTTGGACACTAAAATGCACACAGGCAGTGAGTCATTAGTGGAGAAAGCATTATAAAATATGCAGTAGATGTGCCAAAGCCCGCTGTAGTTTCTTCTGTGGAAAGCAAATCAGGTTTAATTCTTGAATTTAGACAGGCGTAATTTACGAACGGTGTTAGAATTCTTAGAGGAGATGGATTGTGTCCTTACCTCAATTCATTTCTATTCATGCAGGCCCATTCAGGTTTTTATAGAGTTGGGTAGCATTTATGAAATTGAGGCGTGATTTCCAAAGCTAGTTTGACAGGATTCTTTTCTAGAAGAGGGATCGTGTGATCCCAAAGTTTTTAGGCAACTGTCCAACCATATATTGTGACTTGCAGACTCTTGATAAGTTCCCAACCCCTCCACTTGTCCTCCAGGCCATCCTATTCCGTATCAGGCAGCCGGAGGGGAAAAAAAGTTTTATCAAGTTCATTTTCTCCAAAGCACCTTAAGGCAGGACAAGAAGCAATGGATGGAAACTAATCCAGGGGAGAAGCAAACTATTTATTATTTATTTATTTATTTATTTATTTATTTAATCGAATTTATATGCCGCCTCTCTCCCGAAGGACTTGGGGTGGCTTACATGTTAAAAAGAAGACCAATATAAATAATTAAAAACAAATTAAACAATTAAATTCGATTAATGAATAAAAATTAAAACCAATTAAAATTAAAACTTAAAAACTCCCCCCCTCCATCAGCCGAGACTGGCCGTCCGTCCGAAAAAGCCAGGTCTAGAACTAAGGACTAGAAGACCCACCCCCACAAGATCCCTTCCAAATCTGCTGTTCTGTTACTGGGTTCTCATTTGGGGTTGCTGCTTTAAGTTCAGATTGACAGCTAAAAAGCTTTCTCCATCCCTCTGAAAGACCTTATTTCAAACTAGGGAATCTAAATTTCTGTTTTAGTTACCAAATAATAAAAATTACATTTTCCCCCATTACTTCTTGTATCTTTGCTCAGTTTTCTTTGCCGTAATCCTGTCAGTTATTTCATATTTAGAGAAAAGCATGACCAAGATGGCTAGAACACATGGAGAAACATGTGAAATGTCCTGTGTGTGTGGTCTTCACCGGTGGTGTGATTTAACCAGTTCACACCAGTTCGGGAGAACCAGTTGTTAGCCTTCTGAGCAGTTTGGTGAACTGTGCTGTGGCCCCATCTCCTTCTGTTGTTTTGCCAAGTGACTCTGACTCGGATGAAGACCTAGCTGGCAGTGTACCAGAGATGGCTTCCCCTCCCAGTGGCCAGCAAGAGCCAGCTGCTGGCAGTGTGCCAGCAGAGGCCAAACATTCTCTGAGTCAAAGGGAGATGGTGAGACCTGGCAACAACAGGGAGGAGACCTTGCTGGATGCCTGAGAAAGATGCAGGCTCAGAAGAGAACAACAGCATTGAAGGGGGAAAGGCCGGGATGCAGCTGGCCACTGATTGGGCCACCCCCTAGGGGGATTATAAGGGGTGCTGCTGCAGCTAGTTTCCTTGCAGGAAACAACAATCACATCTCGCCATGTGTGTTTACTCTTGGCTCCCTGCTTTTCAGTCAGGCCTTGAATTCTGATTTGTAAATCTGTTATCTGCAATTACTTTTTGTTGGCTGCCTTCCTGGACCTCTTTAATCAAATACCTTTACTTGTTTCGGAATTGTTTGCGAGAGCTAAAAAGACTGTCAGCTTTGACTTAAGGACATTGGAAGGTTTCCTTGCATGGCTCTGAACTGGCGCCAAACCAAGGGGGACAGAACAAACTGGTTGTTGGAAGAAATCATTAGGGTAGAGAACCGGTTGTTAAATTATTTGCATCTCACAACTGGTCTTCACCCTGGCAAGAAGGAAGGCAACGAGAGGGAAACTGATTGGAGAATTGCAATGGTATCTGCAGGACATGCTCCAAAAAGGCAATGTGTTGTCCACAATATGTGGATCACAAACCTTTGATCACACTGCCATGACTCCATCTTGTTTATATGGACCATCCTGTGAGAGACTTCCATTAAACAGACTTCCATCAGAGTGACTGGTTCAAGATCCATAGTCAAGTGGGAATTTGAACTGGGTCTCCTTGGCTCTCAAAACACATTACTGTTGTTTGTATGCATTTTGATGAAAACCTGATATTTCATAAAACGGAGCACCAGGAAAGAATTCTTTGGGAAATTTCCCAAGGTAGCCATGCTGAGAGCCTCTTGCTTTTCCTTTTGTTTAGTAGTGGATATCAGATCTGAGTTAAATGAAGTTATAGGCTTAATTTTCCTTCAATATTTCTGCTGAACTTGCCTCTTCAAGTTCATTCTTTATACAGGCAAGTCTGTTCGATGTGTCTGTTTTGAGTCAACCAAGGCCTTCATCTCCTTGCAACCATATGCACTTTGTTCCTTTCTCTTATTCTTCTAAAGGATTCTTTCCACAACTAACTTTCTGTCAATAGTTCTCTCAAGAGACTTCCTCTCCCAGCTGTGATATCAGAGGGATAAGAGCCAAACAAATATTTACCATGTATACATAGAGGGGGGCGAAAGCTGTTTTTACTGGGTTTGTTACCATCTGTTCCCCTCACACACCAGAATAGGTGATCAGTTCTTTCTGATGTATTATGTCCATGAAATCATTGGGCCTTGCTTAGAAAATGCAATGCACAAATACTAGGGTCCCCTTTTAGAAGGATACTGTGGGTAGTGATTAACAACAACGACAACAAAACAACCCAAAAAAACCAGATGAGTTGGACTAAAATGTCAGCAATCCAGCTCTTGGGCTGCCAGATGGAAAGAAAACAAGACATAATAATTCTGTAGTCAGGTATGTACTGCCTATTCAAGAACAACCTTGGCTTGTATGGAAATTGCTAAATATAGTATGCACCACTCAGTGATGTTATTCAACCAGTCGAACAACCGGTTCGGTGATTGCATGCTTCGCACATGTTGCACTGAGACAAAAGTTACCATTTCCTGCAGCAAAACCAGCTGAGGCGTGGCAATAAAGCAAATAAAGGTGCGCAGGGGCAGATGGTAGGGCCCACATCATCACCAACTCATCAGTGCCAGAACCACCTCACCAGAACCGGCCCAATGGAACTACCGGTTCATCTGAACCAGACCAAACTGGTTGAATCCCACCCCTGGCACCATGATAGGAAGATCTAACAAAATGGGTCTTCCCTATAGAATATACTCTGTGTGAATGTGATGAAGGACAATCCATCTCACATATGATGTTCTTCCACAGGTATGGAGGAAGACCCCATGCCAATGAGAGAAAATGCTGATGACTTGGCCCAATACTGGGCAAATGTCATTTAATTTTAATCCTATTTATTCTACATATTTGGTTTACACGTTATATTTCAATGACTTATTTTATTTCTGTTGTGTTTGCTCTGTGTTGAATGCATTATGTCGATAATTTGTAGGCATTTCTGACATGAATAAAGAAATTGAAGTCCAGTCAGCACTACTGACTTATTATATATCCAATACTAGGTAATGGGATTGATAATAAGAGCCTTGGTGGTTCAGCGGAATAACTGCTCATTAAGTATTACCATCTGCCTGTAATTAGTGCAGGTTCGAATCTCACTAGGCTCAAGGTTGACTCAGCCTTCCATCCTTCCGAGGTAGGTAAATTGAGGACCCAGATTGTTGGGGGCAATAAGCTGACTTTGTAAAATGCCGCTGGGGGGGGAGCAAAAGCCCCATTAAAAGCAGGCATATACTAAAGTATGAAGGCTATTGCTAAGTACATTGATTTGTGCTTATAAATTGTAAGCTGCCCTGAGTCTCCAGAGAAGGGCGGCATATAAATTAGATTTTTTAAAAAAAAAACATGTTAAGGGACAACACTGTTCAATGTAACACATATCCTGTTTTGTGTCATTTAAGTCACCTGCCAGTTTTAGATGTGGTAAAGAAGGATGGCTAGTTGCAGTATTGATAAGCAATATTCTCAACTATAGTCAAACCAGTTTCTACATTCATTCATTCATTCATTCACTCATTCATTCTCTACTCCATCTTTCTATTTTAGGGTTCTTTCCTTGGATAACTGGGTAAAGAAGACATGTTTCATCCTCCATTCAAAACAGAAAGACAGAGCTGGTTTTGTTTAGAAGGTACCGTAAGTGATGGCTGTTGAAAAACAGTAGCTCAAATTCCCCACTCTCTTGTTTGTACTGTATTATAGGTTATACTGCAAATAGGTCTTAATTTCACTGGATTATAACATTTCCTGCCATCACTCTGCATCTCTGAGTACTTTATGAAAGGGCGGGGAACAGGGAACTGTGAATCCACATCGCACTTCGGTGCTAGTAGAAAGAACCGGCTGGGTATCACCAGTTAGAATCCCATAAGACTGAAGCTATATTTAAAACTTTTATAAATAAATATTACTGAGAAGGAGGAGAAATGGGACTTCAATTTTGGTGGGAATTCATGTTTTCAACGAAAGACATTTTGATTTGCTGAGATGCACCAATGAATCACCTATTAATTTCAGTAATGAATCTGATTTCTCCAAACTGCATTTTTGTACTACAGGTTTATTTCATTCCCCCAAATAGTTTACCTTTCCTTTTAAACTTTTGGGATACAAACCAGGCAGCTTTCTTTTTCTCTGAATTTCAATGTTTTGAATTACTGAACATTTTTTTCTTCCTAAAGTGACACGAAAGCATCAGACCTTCAATTGCCTCCTACATTTATTCCTGGACTCTGAAGATCTAGCAAGAGAACAGTAGTCTATTTGAACCAGCTGTCCAGCAACAGCTGATGGTGTGGTAGATTTCAGGATATGGTAGCTGTAAATGTCCCATTATTATCTTTTCAGTCAGCTATCAGGACATAGAAGCAAAGTCCTGGGGTACGATATGAAGAGTGGGAGACAGACGCATACAACGGTGTGAAGAGATCCCTCTGTGTTGTCACAGCTTACTGAAGTCATGGGGAAAAGTTTATATAGCAGAACCGAGTCTGAGGTGAAGCAGCTGCCAAATATTCATGTCTGACAGTGCTGTCGCATTCATCTTTAGTCATGTAACAGGTGGGAAATGCGTGTTGTATCCTTCTCAGTCAGCATGGCCAATGGTGGGGAAATCTGGGAGTTGTAGTTCAGCAGGTATGTAAAGCCACGGGTTTCTTGCGTTTCTTGTGTAAGAAGGTAAACCTTTATAGGTTTGACTCAGCCTTCCATCCTTCTGAGGTTGGTAAAATGAGAACCCAGATTGTTGGGGGCAATATGCTGACTCTGTAA
>JANHFR010003192.1:117082-130659 GCA_032468015.1 Mimophis mahfalensis | reverse complement strand
CTGGTGAGATTCGAACATGCCTAATTACAGGCAGCTGGCTTGCTAGGCTAAGTCCTTGCAGCCTGCTCCACCAAGGTTGTTAAGTTAGTCACATGGTTGTTAAGTGAATCTGACTTCCCCATTGATTTTGCTTGTCAAAAGAGATCACATGACCCCGGGACGCAGCAATGGTCATAAGTATGAACCAGTTGCCAAGTTTCTGAATTTTGATCACACAATCATAGGGATGCTACAAAGATCGTAAGTGTGAAAAATGGTCATAAGTCACTTTCAGTGCTGTTGTAACTTTGAATAGTCACTAAATGAACTGTTGTTAAGTCGAGGACTACCTGTAATCAATAAGGATAAACGATAAGATAAATAAATTACCTTGCATTCCCCAATAAAATTAGCTTGCTAAAGATATATTACTCCTAGCACACAATGAGTTCAAATCACCTGTCCTCCTGCCAGTTAGAGCCTATTTTATCCATTCAAAGAAAAGAGATAATTTCACGTATTGCATAATTAAAATAAAAGTTAGAATATTTTGCAAACCCAGCCACTCAACATATTAATTAGGAAAAGAACCAAGTCAATATCTTGTTAGATTTAGGTAACATTACAATAGCATCATACTAGAAATATTATGTAAAATTCTATCTATGAAACTTTCCCCATAAAATGAAAAAGATGCCATAGCTTTTCATTTTATTGATCTATTTCCTGAATTCAGAAAACA
Organism: Mimophis mahfalensis; assembly: GCA_032468015.1. Taxonomy (NCBI): domain Eukaryota; kingdom Metazoa; phylum Chordata; class Lepidosauria; order Squamata; genus Mimophis; species Mimophis mahfalensis. The sequence continues at coordinate 129,938 of JANHFR010003192.1, read as the reverse complement.
AAACAAAACAAAAAACTATTTTCTTTTCTGACCAGGAATCAATAGCTTTAATTAGTTTACTTCTGGCTACCTATTATAATTTAATTAAGATGCTATTTAGATTGCTTCTATTTGGCAATGCCTTGTTTCCTCAAAATGTTTTTGGGCAAGCAAACTACTCATTTATATTTAAAACAATTTTTTTAAAGTTTCCCCTGAAATAACACAATGCAAGTACAAAATGAAGTCCCATACACTTTATGAAAAAGCAGCATGATAAAAATACCAAACCAAGTAAAAATCAAATATAAAAGTTTGATACAAAGCCAGTCTGATAAAGTACAATAGGATTTAGAAAAATAAACTAGGCAGGACTAAATCAGACCCAATACCTTAGAGACATTTACTTTCACTTTTTTATTTTTTATTTTGAAGTGCCTATTTTGATTGTCCTGTGAAATATTATTTTATAAACATTACTCTCTCCATTTGATTCTGAAGGTTTAAAGTTAATTTTGAAGAACTGTCTACCTGCCTAGAGATGCAATTAAAGTCATGGGGTCAAATGACAGGATGAGCCTTAGGCAGTGATTCAGCTTGGTGCCAGCCTACTTTAGAATAAACTAGCTGATTACTCAGCTTCACCCAGGTATAGTAGGGACTGAGGGTCCTCCCCCAATGTCTCCTCCGTCACCACTCGGGTTCATAGCAGCAGCTACAGCATTACGTCGTCCAGCACCACTGGACCCAAAGTATTCCTTGTGTCTCAGCCACTGGGTTGTACAGCCTCATCCCAGTGCCTCCGCTGCTGCCTCGTGATGTCCGGGCCCAAACTGTTACCAGCAACGGAGGAGGCTCAGAGACCTCCAGGGAAACCTCGTCCCATCGCTGCCTCCTCCTAACGGCTGCCAGCTTCAGAGCCAGCTGGAAGACCTGCACTGTGCATTTGCAACACACGGCGTATGTGTAGTACAGGTTTCCCTTTGTGTTGGTGGGGGTCTGCCCTTTTGCACCCTTTTTCGAGGGTACAGACCCCCACAACAGCATTCATGACCCCCACTGTTCGTCTCTGGAGGGTAAGCTATCTACGTGGCAAGTTTGGGTGAGATTGGTGCAGGCATGGAAGAGCGTACAGGGCACATACGTATACACACTTGTACACCCACACTCTGCTTTATATATATGCATGGTCAGATGTACTTGCTCCTGATTCAGGTAGGAGTAAATAGCAACAAAATAGAAATTGAAAAAAATGTCACGAGGCTTACTTGAAAGAGATGGTTATTGCCTGGCTACTACTCTTGGCTGTGGAAATTGAGAAGGGTGGGTCAAAGGCATGTTATGTGTATTCTTAACAAAAAACACCATGAACTGTGGGCTGTGTTAAAACACTTGTTTATAATAAAGCAAATGAATGAGGTTGCTACACATCTCTCTCCACCTAAGATGAGTCCTAATATTTCAACTTTTCTTTCTTAGTCAGGTATATACACAGTTCAAAATTTCTGCAGTATAACTTTCTATGATATTTATTTCCTAAGAATGCTTCCTGGCTATACGCAGGGCCCAGAAGCAATATTTGAAATAAAAGAGTTGAAGCTTGCTTAACTAGTCATTTTTAATTGAAACTCTCTTAAAAAAAAAATCAGATGAGGCATGGAGTTTGACAGGTGCTATCAACAAAGTGTAGAACATCAGTGATTATTTATTTATTTGTTCGTTTAGTTACTGAATTTATATTGCCGTCTATTTGCCCATGGCGACTCAAGGTGGCTTACAGAATATAAAACCATTTAAAACAATAAAACTAATAAAAAGAATCAAATAAATTAATAAAGTATAATATAATAAAATCACCCCCCACCCCAGCGACAGCCAATCAAATGAGCCATTTAATGGGCTCCATCCCACTCTGGCTTCCCCAGGCCTTCTGGCAGAACCAGGTCTTCAGCGCCTTCCGGAAGAGTGTTAGAGTGGGGGGTGTTCTAATCTCTGAAGGAATGATGCTCCAGAGCGAGGGACTCACCACAGAGAAGACCCCGAAGGAGATGCACCAGGTGCATCTCCTTCAGGGATGGGATTTGCAGCATTCCCTGGCCCCCTGCTCTGATGGGATGGGTAGACGTGACTGGCAAGAGACGGTGCCTCAGATAATCTGGTCCCAGGCCATGATGGGCTTTAAAGGTGACAACCAGAACCTTGAATTGCACCCGGAAGCAAATCAGCAGCCAATGCAGCTCCCGCAGGAGAGGTGATACATGTGCACACTAAGGTCTGCATAAAACCATGTGGGTCGCTGTGTTTTGCACCAACTGGAGCTTCTGGATGCTCTTCAAGGGTAGCCCCATTGCAATAGTCAAGACGGGAAGTGGCTAGGGCAGGGGTCGGGAACCTTTTTCTCTCAGAGAGCCATGAAGAGAGCCATATTTTAAAATGTAAGTCCGTGGGAGCCATACAATATGGTGCTTTCATGGTGGCGGCGGCGGCGGCGCTTTTTTAGTGGCGGCAGCGCTTTCTCAGCCCGCCCGTCCGCCCATGAGCCAGATGCAGCCCTCAAAAGAGCCACATCTGGCTTCTGAGCGATAGGTTCCCTACCCCTGGGCTAGGGCATGAGTGACTGTGAGTAGGGACTGTTGGTCCAGGAAAGGGCATAACTAGCGCATAACCCTCGATTATGCAAAGACCCTCCTGGCCACGACCACCATCTGCTCTTTGAGCAGGAGTTGTGAGACCAGGAGAACCCCCAGATTATGCACATTATGGTGACTCAGTTGCACTGAGAGAGGTCTGAGTTCAGCTTTCAAACCAAGTTGTGGTTGAAAATACATTCCAAGCCCACACCTATATTATGGTTTAGCATGTTGTATGAAATAGGATGGTATGGATATCAATCAATGGAAAACAAAAATGAGAAAGTGATTAGTCTCATGTACAGTTAGTCCTTGACTTACAACCACAACTGAACCCAAAATTTATGTTGCTAAGTGAGAAATTCGTCGAGTTTTGCCCCATTTTATGACTCCTCTTGCTACATTTGTTAAGTGAATCACTGCAGTTAATTTAATAATGCAGTTACTTTTTCAGTGCCATTGTAACTTCGAACAGTCACTAAATGAACTGTTGTAATTCAAGGATTACCTGTATAGGGCTTCTTTTATGTATTCAGGCACAATCAAAAACAGGATACTGAATAAAATGAAGCAATTAAATTTCTCTCCAACAGAGATCAGATCATGATATTTTACCCACAACAGAGCAGCATGATCATTTTTTCCTGCTGAATAACCACAACTATAAGGCATTTTTTGTGAACCACTAATTTCTGCCTAACGTTTATAGCACAATACTATATGTTTAGATGTTTAGTATTATTTTTGTTTGCTCTGTTTAGATTGTATTAGTTTTGTGCATTCACAACCTTTTGTAAAAAATTTTTTGTAATCTTGTTATATATTAAAATTAAAAAAGCAATTCTAAGTTAGCCTTTGGCTTTTGTTCTCATAGATTATGATCTGCTGAAATATTTTGTTACTGGATGTTCTTGTACTGAATTATATTTAGCATGTCTACATGGATACTTTGAATATTTAATTAAATAAATCAAGATTCAAATATTTGAAGATATTTTTGCTGCTGAAGTGTATACTACATTATTGCACTGCAGATCACTGCAATTATCTTTCTGATGCCTGCTTTGCTTAGGTTAGCAGTAATTCACCAATTCATACCTCAGATCCACAGACCTATGGTAGTTAAGAATGTTACTGTGCCATAAGAAGGAAACAGAAGTGAATCAGAACTAGCCTGCGAAAGTGCTAGTACAGAAGAAATCCAGTTTACTCTTTTTATAAATGAACATTCAGTCTAGAAGTACTGTAATAAAAATGAATTTTGTCAGAGTAAACCTGCTAAATTATATATATAAAAAAACAAATTAACATTCAGAATTTGAAAGTATGCAATTTCATGCTAATATATAAACAGTGCTATGAAGAGCTATTTCCAATATCTGGATTTCCAACACATCAACCTGATTTCCAATTTAAAAGACCAGAAGCATTTTTACTTTGAAATTTAAACACTGAAATATTTGTTCCCCCAAATCATTAAACTTTATTGAATAAATGTGTGTATGTATGTGTGCGTGCGTGTGTGCGTGTGTGTGTATACACATACATACACCTACATAGTTGCCAGGATTACAAATTTCTATTAAAACCTGAGATCTTTTGACTAGCATTTTTTCCTAAAACCTGAAGTTTTTACGGGATCTTTCTCCTCTTTTCTTACAATTTTGGGAGTAATGGGATATGCCTTACCTGCCATTCATTCCGCCGGTATGTTATGCCAGATGTTGATGTTCCTGTCTCCATCTCCATGCTTCATGGGCATAAAAAATATCTGGCTAATATTGTGTGTTAAATCTTAGTCTTTAACCCCAGCCATCCCATCAGATCCATAGCTGGAGCCTGATGTCATCAAATTCTAAGTTCTGTCACTGTATTCTTAACAATTGTCTAGTAGCTCTTTGTTGTCAAGGATATTGATGCATTCCAGAAACATGGAGAATTTCAGCTCAAGATCTTCAGGTCAGGTCCATCCCCGGTACGTCTTTAACTCTCTGAGGTCTTGCTTCATATGATTTTAGCAGCTTCACATACTATCCAACGGGATTCTTTTTATTCCACTTGACACATTTATTGTATTGATGATAGTAATAAAGCCTCATAAATGTGTCTAGAAAGCCATGGAGAAGTTGGCATATAGAAAGCAGACAAGAGCCAAATTGCAAATGATGAAGCACCACCAACAGTTCTCTCCTTAAATACCACCCTCCAGAGAGAGCTGTTGTTTTTAATTAAGAACAAAGATTTAATGACGCACCACACAAAGACTAATAAACTCAATAACTCTCCATATTATATATTTTGCAAAAAGCACAAATCACAGCTTGTAAACAGGTATGCATCCACAACCACTGAGAAGCAATAGTTTTTGGTACTATAGTATAGATGCTAGCTTAGGTAAAAGTATGCTACTTGCTAGAATGACAAATGTTTCACTTGCCTCCCTTTAGTGTCACCATCAAGGAGGTTAATAATTCTTCCTATAATTCTGATGAGTGTTATTTAGCAGGGCTTATTAGAATATTCACTACCACTTAACATAATTGCCTTTACTAGTTTATTATCCCATTCATCAGGTTAAAAGACTTCCAAGCTGTTTTTATAAACCTATTTCCTAATCTACAATTTAAAATTGCATCACAAAAAAGGAAGTGGAGGGAAAACAACAGAAAAGGCAGCCCAGATACTAGCTCTTAAAAGTCACAACTGTTTTATCAGTAAGGGAAGGAAAATGTGGATGATTCAATACAGGTAGTCCTCAACTTACAACAGTTCATTTAGTGACTGTTCAAAGTTACAATGGCATTGAAAGAAGTGACATGACCATTTTTCACACTTACAGCCGTTGTAGCATCCCAGTAGTTATGTGATCAAAATTCAGATGCTTGACAATCAACTCACATTTATGATGGTTGCAATGTTCCAGGATCATGGATCACCTTTTGTGACCTTTTGACAAGCAAAGTCAACGGGGCAGCCAGATTTATTTAACAACAAATTTACTAACATAACAATTGAAGGGATTCCCTTAACAATTGTGGCAAGAAAGGTCATAAAAGGGGGGAAATGAATTTAACAGCAGTCTCACTTAGCAATAGAAATTTTAGACTCAATTGTGGTTGTAAGTTGAGGACTAACTGTAGAATGGATATGCCCTGTGAGATGCAAATGGTGCAGTCAAAAGTAGCTGATCTCCACACAGTAGGAGCTGCCCCAGTCATCTTCCCACCGTCCGGTTCGTGCACTTAGGGAGAGCCTCCTTTGGGTGCTGCCGGTGACGGAATGTCAGTGGGTGGCTCCTGGGGGAGGGTTTTTTCGGTTGGGGCACCCATCCTGTGGAACCAACTGCCGGTTGAGCTGTGGACCGCTCCTGACCTTTGTACCTTCCACAAAGACTTGAAGACTCTGCTTTTTACATCAGCCGGTCTGGATTGTAGGGTTGTTTTAGTTTGTGCGTGAGGGCTTATTTTTGATTTAATTTCATTTTAACTTTTGTAATACATGTTTTTAATGCCCTGTAAACCGCCCTGAGTCCTCAGGGAATAGGGCGGTATATAAATTAAATTAATAATAAATTAATAATAATAATAATGTGAATAGACTTGTTTCATCTATACCCCAGCTTGATAGCAATACTGCTAAAGTTGGTGATTAAAAAACAGCTAGAAATGTTTTGTTGCAAATCAGAACTCACCATTTTTTGTTGAAGCTTAACAGAAAGACTAGTAATAATAATAATAATTTATTGCATTTATATGCTGCCCAACTCTCAGCAGCTCTGGGCCATTTGCAGTCATTAAAATATTTAAAAACAGAGAACAGATGAGTTATTGAACTCTTTACAAACTATTACACCTAATTATAGGGTAGAGAAAAATTTGTGTTTGTGTGGATTTTTCCAGTATCTTGAAAGATTTTACATTTTTATGTGATTTAAAAACTAGAGGATTTTAGTACTAGTATTAGAGAACCTCCAGAATCAAAAATAACCTTTTAAATATGAGATGTACCAATATTTCTCAACTTAAGACCACAATTGAGCCCCTGTTGTTAAGTGAGACATTTGTTAAGGGAGTTTTGCCCCATTTTTCCACATTTCTTGCCATAATTGTTAAGTGAATCACTGCAGTTGATAAGTTAGTCACCTGGTTAAGTGAATCTGGCTTTCTCATTGACTTGTCAGAAGGTCAAAAAAGGGGATCACATGATCCTGGGACACTGCAACCATCATAAATACATGCCACTTGTCAAGCATCTGAATTTTGATCATGTGACCATGGGGATGCTGCAAAAGTCATAAATGTGAAAAATGATCATGTCAGTTTTTTTCAGTGCCAATGTAACTTTCACTAAATGAACTGTCATAAGTCAAGGACTAGCTGTATTTTCTTACATTTATGATAAGATATGTTAGATATATCTAATGATCTCATGAAATGTTGATTGCTTTAGTATCCTATGACTATCACCGAGTGTTGTATCTATGATTTATTATTGTATTTATGATTATGTTGCTTGTATGTACATTGAGAGTTTATGCACCGGAGGCAAGTTCCTTTTGTGTATCCAATCATACTTGGCCAATAGAGAATTCTTTTTCTTTTCTTTTCTTTTCTTTTCTTTTTTCTTTTCTTTTCTTTTTTCTTCTTCTTTCTTTTCTTTTTTCTTTTCTTTTTTCTTTTTCCCTTCCCCCCCCTCTCCTAAATGTAGTTGTGAGATTCCAAACAATTGAAATCCAAGAAATGGACTAGTTAGTAAGCAGTCCGTGAAGCCTGTGCGTTATTTGTTTATTCGTTAAGAATTACACCGGGGGCGGGGCGCGCGGAGGTTTTAAAGCAAACAGGATTTTTCAGGCGTTCAGTTTCCCCCTCGCTCTTTTTTTGTCAGACAATATGAGGCTATATGCATAATATTATTTCGACAGCTGAATGCAACGAAATTTCATTTTAACGGACGCCGATTAGGGCACCTTTAAAGAGAGAATCACATTTTATTCAATTGGTACGACTTCTAAAAAGGCAGCACTGGTCGCTCTTCCGTAGCAGCCCGGCGGGGGACCCTTTATGAGGTTGCACCTTCCCTACGACAGCGGCCGTCGCTCAGCAACCTCTCTCATCCCTCTGTCTCCTCGCCCACCTTCGCGACTTCCCCGGTAACTCCTCCCGCCAGCCTCTTTTCCTCCCCACCGCCTCTTTCTCGCGAGGCTTCCCCAACTCTCGCGACAGCGCCGCGTCGCCATCTTAAGTTATTCTGGCGCGGTGATCTCCGTAGTCGCTGCTGCCGAGGGGCGGGGGTCGGGGGTGAGGAGAGAGCGAGAGCGCGCAAGCGGCGGCCTTGGCCAAAGCTGGGGATCGCCGGGCGCTGCCACGGAGCGGAGTTTCTCTCTCGCGCCGCTCTCTTTCTCCCACGCACACAAACCCGGCCGGGTGGTTGGGCATCCGGCAGCTACCGGCCCGCTTGTTGGCGAGGAGTGTCGCGTCAACGGTCGTTGCTGCGGTCCCGCCCCCCCTTCCTTGGCTGGGGCCCCGGGCCCCTCGCGGCTGCCGCCTCGGCTGCCATTGCTGCTCGGGGAGGCGGGGCTGGGGCCGCTCTGGAGGGTGGTTAAAATGATCATAGAAAACTTCGAGGCGCTGAAATCCTGGCTCAGCAAAACCTTGGAGCCCATGTGAGTAAACCCAGTTTAGCCGCTCCACACACACCCTTTGAGCCCCCTTGTAAGGGGCTCGCGTGTGCGCACCCGGACACGTGTGTGTATGTGGGCCTATATGGTGTGTATGTGCGTCCCTGCAAAGGTAGGCTGGGGTCCACCCACACAATGTGGCATCTCTGCCCCTGGGAGAACTATAAACAGCCCTAAGTTGACCCCTGCTATCCAGTTGAGGGAGATGAAAGGCCTGGAGCCTAAGACACATGAAAGGTTGCAGGATTTGGGTTTAGCTAATCTAGGGAAAAGAAGGACTAGGGGAGACCAGTCTAGAGAAAAGGACTAAGGACTAGTCTAGAGAAAAGGCTAAACTAGGGAAAAATAGGAGGGATTGGTGTCAAGTCTAGAGAAAAGTCTAGGGAAAAGGAGTAGTGGGACAGGATAGCAATATTCCAATATTTGAGAGGCTGCTACAAAGAGGAGGGGGTCAATTTATTTTCCAAAGTACCAGAAGGCAGTACAAGAAACAATGGATGGAAAATAATCAAGGAGAGAAGCAATCTGGAATTAAGGAGAAAGTTCTTAGCAGTGAGGACAAATAACCAGTGGAACAGCTTGCCTGCAGAAGTTGTGTGTGCTCCATCACTGGATGGAGCTTGGATAGCCACTTGTCTGAAATGGTATAGGATCTCCTGCTTGAGCAGGGGGCTGGAGTAGACCACCAAAGTCCCTTCCACCTCTATTCTAATTCATTCTAAGGAAGTCATCCCCCCCACTTCACATGCACAGCATGACAATGTGTAATTCTCTCCCCCCCCCCCCCCATCTCTTTGAGGCTGTGTTTCATGTGGATGCGTACTTGTAAAGGGGTGGGAAGGGTGATGCATGGAGGAAGGTTTTAGATAACCCTACTGGTCAAGCGTGACAATACTGTTCGGCTCATTCAAAAAATTTACTTGGCTGTGTCCAAATTAGACTGCAGATTAATGCATGGATGGGGACTGTGTAAGAAATCTTTACAGCAGATACATACTTCAGTATGTTTCTCATGGAGTGGTTTTATGAGGGTCTGATGTTACTTCAGAGGATATACCCCCTCCAAAATTAAAGGAACATTACGAAAGACAGATTCTTTTTTTTTTAAAAAAGCAAAACATACAGATTGACTTGTGCTTTATTTCTAACCATTTCCTTATTTCCACAATGCCAGTGAAAACCAAAAAGGATGACACAGATGCTTCCCTCCTGGATCAACTAAGTAGCAGAAGCAAGCTTGTCAAAGGGATTATATCATTTATTGCTATTTCAAAGCAATTACCCAATGTTCTCTATAGTTTTGACACCATGATCCTGCTTGATTCCCCTTACAACTAGGTTTTTGCTGCTTCTCAATTGTGAAACTGTGTTGGTTTGCAAAGATCCATGTTACTACAAGTACATAGAAATAATCTTTGAAATAACAATAAGTGCAATAAATAGCAATACATTCTTTTGACCAAGCCTGCTTCTGCCACTTAGATGATCCAGGAGGGAAGCACCTGTGTCATCCTTTTCGGTTTTAGCTGGCATTGTGGTAATAAGGAAATGGTTTGAGATAAAACATGTCAATCTGCATGTTTTGCTTTTTCAGCTGGCTTTCCTAGTGTTCTTTTACCTTATTTTGGTAGAGCCTGCTGAGTTATTGGCTCTGGTAACTTCACCAGAGCCTCATAAAATCACTCAATGACAAATATACTGAAGAAACCACTTGTAGATATTTCTTTCTATATGACTAGGAAACAAAGTGTAAAACCGGTTTTTGTTGTTTAAGTGGAATCTGGATTGATTTATGGCTCCAGGGAGGATTTTCCAAGAACCATCAAACCAGAGCATAAGTAGATAATTAATTCAATTATTTACTTCTTTCTTTGGTTCTTTGATTAATAAATCTTAATAAATAAAATCTTAATAAATAAATTTAATGTGTTTTAGAGCAAAATCTGACTGTATACAATTATTTGGCTTGCAGATTGTTTTCAACAACAGTTTTTGACTGGAGTTACTATTATCCTAAATAATACAGAGTCTTTTTGAACCTTGAAGACAATTAATTGCCATTACATTTGTGAGATCAAACTTATTTAATCAAAAATGAAACATTCAGAAACTTGTATGCAAGAATACAAGTTGTAATATGCAGTAAAGGATGGTGCAAACCTTGTTATGCTAATGGATGTTTCTCCCATTTTAATTTAACTGCTGCACAAAAGCCATGTGGAAGAAAGCCATGGGTTAATGTTCATTCCATTGTTTTGAGACACTGAACAATAGATCTTTTTTGATATGCTGTTATACTTTGGATATGTGGATAAGGGTATGGATATGTATTATACAATACATAGTATACAACTTCATCAATGAAGTTTAGAAGAGTTAATATTCTGCTCAATTTGAAGTTGTGAACTGATTTTTCCCCAGTTCCCAAAATTATTTTCAGCACTAGAGGGGTACCTATCATAGATCAATCATATTACTACGAATGGGGTTTTTTACTGTAGAAAACCATAACTTTATGTAAATAGATGTTATCACGGATGCTGTAAATGTGTGACATTGAATTGGAATCAATATTCGATTGTGGAGGTACCTACCCTTTTACCTATTATTACAGTAGCAAAGAACAATACTAGAATAGAAAAATGCACGTTTGTGTGTAGAGGCACATACATTATACTTCCTTTGAATACCACAAGTCCTCTATGTGTAGTAGAATTTGGCATATAATGGAACTTAAAGCAGTTGAGTTGCAAATACAAGATGGGTTCTAATCCAGCCTATTTTTATTACATTAAAAGTTGCATTAGGGTGATATTAATATATTTTTGACATAGAAACCTGAATTCTCATCCTTCCTCTATAAATATTTTGATATACAAGTAGTAGTATGATCACAGTTAAGGCAAAAAATTCTGTTGTTAAGATAGTTATTAAGTAAGTTTTGCCTTATTTTACTACCTTTCTTGCCACCGTTGTTAAGTGAATCACGACAGTAGCTAAGATAGTAACACAATTGTTAAATGAATCTGGTTTCCCCTTTGACTTTGCTTGTCAAGGTCTCAGGAGATGATCACATGACCATGGGACACTGCAACAGTCATAAATGTGAGCCAGTTGCCAAGCATCCAAATTTTGATCGTATGACCATCAAGATGCCGTAGCGGTTGTAATAGTGAAAAATAGTCATAAACTCAGTTTTTACTGCTGTTGTACCTTTGAACGGTCACTAAATAATGTTTGCAAGTCAAGGATTATCTGTACAGTAGAGGCTGTTTCTCCTTTCTCCTTCAGAATTCTAGTACATGATTTGATCAGACTTTGGGGGGCATATATGTGAATTTAGTAAGCTCTAATTTGCTCATTATGTACTCTTTGTGCATTTGTGTGTATGTATATTAAAGTAATGTTTAAAAAGAGCCTTGGTGGCCCAGGCTGTTACCACTTAGCACTTAACTGCCAGATGCCTATAATTAAGGCAAGTTCAAATCTCACCAGGTTCAAGGTTGACTCAGCCTTCCATCCTTCTGAGGTAGGTAAATTGAGGACCCAAGATTGTTGGGGGCAATAAGCTGACCTTGTAAAAATGCCGCTAATAAGCAGGCATATACAAAGAATGAAGACTATTGCTGAGCACATTGAGTTGTGCTTCTAAAGATTGTAAGCCGCCCTGAGGCTTAGAATCTTTACAAGGAGAAGGGCGGCATATAAATTGAAATAAAAAACCCCCCACATACATTGATATGATTTTTTGTTATCTATCTTCACAACTGTTTGTGAAGAACCATGGCTGCCCTAATGCCATTTATCTTTCATCAGGCTGAAGGTTTTCTTCATTCAACAGTAAATCAGCTACATTTACTACAAAAATAAGTTTTGATGTATCATTCTGAATAATCTTTCCTATTGTTTTCTGTCTTTCTCCCAAGCTGGAAATGTCCCTGGAGATACTATCCATGCGGGCTGGGCAAACACTTTTAGTGTTGTTTAAAGTGTTGATTTACCGCACTACTCCTTGGGGTGTTTCATTTCTATCTGATGTGAACTTGTTGCTTTGGCTTTTTTCAAATTATTTTTTTAGGATTTTCAAAGTAACTTCCTCTTTTGGCATTATGTTCCTTATTTGTTAATATTTGATTTTCATTATATGAAGACGTTGTGGAAACATAAGCTCATTAAAATACAGTGTTCTTTATGCTTGTTAAATGCCATGGGATTTTGAACATCATTATAAAGGGAACATTAGTAAGGCGATTCTTTAATTGTAACTCCTTTTGTATCTTCTCTGGCAAATAAGAGTGGAAAATATAACAAAGAAAGGAAAAGCCAGCAACATTGGAATCAAAATTTGGCTGAAAATATGAGAAAAACCAGAAAAAAAAATGGAACCATCAAAAATGAGATTATAGCAAGCAAAAAAAGTACAAATACTACCTAGAGATGAATCAAAAGGAGGAGCACCCGGAGGCTCCAGCTGGTGCAAAATGCGGCCACGCGGGTTGTTATGGGAGTATCTTGGTACTCCCATGTTACACCTCTCCTGCGCGACTTGCATTGGTTGCCGGTGGTCTTC
>JANHFR010003191.1:108654-120818 GCA_032468015.1 Mimophis mahfalensis | reverse complement strand
AAGTATTAGTCACTGCAGTGAGGTATGTTTAATTTTGATCTGCATTTCAGGAGTGTTTATATAGACAGGAATTCCTACTATAGGTTGAACAACAACAATAATAAACTACATAACTGTAAAAGTACAAATTTACACCTCCTCCCACAAAACACTTTCAAAACTGTCCCAAATCATCTTGTATGGGAGAAGCTCTTAATCAATCCACCAATTCCTTGCCCTCAGGATCTTCTAAGAATGGAGTCTACAAAAGAAGTATAACCTAACTCAGTATGTCTCAACTCTGGCAACTTTAAGATGTGTTGACTTCAACTTCCTTCAATATGCAGACTGGGGGATTCTGGATGTCCATATATCTAAAACTTGAGAGGGTTGAGAAGTACAGGCCAAACTGCAACTGACAACAGGCAATTCAATTACCAGTCTTTCTAGATCGTTCTTATTTCCTAGAATGTTCTGAACTCTTTTTATAGGATAAAAAGCATTTATCTTGAGGGTTTGCAGAACTCTCAAGTATTGGAAGCCTGCCCAACATCAGAACATTACGTTTCATCCTAAAGGCAAGTCCATATAATTTCACATAACATGAAGACTATCATGTTTTCAGTAGATGCACGTATCAAATAATTGACTATTATTCACACACTCATATAGAGATGTGTACACATAGAAATAAATAAAAATAAAACTGTTGGTGTAACCATCACAGCGAATGGCACACGAAGTTTGTTCATTCTGTAGATATAACAAAGTGGTCCTTAGTGTGGTCCTTTTTCAAATAAAAGATGGTTTGAAAAAGGGTATTTGGGGAGGAAGAGAGGAAGGTCTGATGCTAAACATCTGAACAGATGAAATAAAAGTTGACTGTAGGCACCTTCTAAATAGGCCATATGATAGAAAAGTGTTAATTTGAGATGGGGGTTGAAATGTAGTTGATGGGGATGCCGAATGTCTCCTGCCTGTATACAATGGATGTATTTGGGCCATAGAGAGCTCTTAGCTCCACCCTTTGACTTTCCCTCCCCCAGTGTTAAGCAACGAGCCAGTCACAGAGACATTCATGCAGGGTATTAGGAGCAACCAAGCCTCCCTCCAGGAATGGCACTTCTGATAGTTCCCCCAGCACACAGCTCTTGAAAGCTACCAGTCTCGTGAAAAGCGAACAGACCCAGAGAGAACAGAAAGGCTAGTGGAACACAAATTACAGCTAACTCAGGATTTGCCCGAGAGACCGGCTGATGTAAGTTTCCTTACCTGCACTTGGTAACTTGCTTCTTCTCTTTTTTCCCCTTTCTCTCTCTCCCTTCTTTCTAACTGACAGCTTTCACTTTACTTATTACTTTAGCAGATCAAAGTTATTACTGTTCTGTTCAAACTGTCGTAAACCTGTAACTGGAAGCCAAATTTTAGCTTGGCTAATTTCGCTGAAGGTGTTTGGGTCAACTTTATTTTTAAATATTGTTTTCCTATGGTTGGATAATATCTCACAGAAACTGAGTGGTGGTAGAAGTAATGACGAACTAAAGCTAGCAGCTTTGAATTTCCTAAAAGGCTTCCCCACCCCCCACCCCTTTAATCAGAACTTTAAGTGGAACAGGACAAAAACCTAACAACGAAGTATTTGTATCCCCTCTATGCTGTTTTTACCTATTGGCTTCAAAGGGCACAATGTGTAAAGACGCATTCTGAAATGTACGTGTTACACAATCACAAGGCGTTCATGTTATGATCCTTTAATACTAAAACCACCTATTTCTCCTCCGCTGCCAATATTCTTGACTCCAGTCTCAAAAGAAGCTTATATTAGAAGCCATATTTGGAATGTAGAAGGACAAATTAGAACATGGGGTTTTTTTTTATTCTCACCCCTCTAAGACCACCCAATTATTATTTTATGCTCATAAATTGGGTTCAAAAATTGGGTTGCCATATTAGAAACTTTCCCAACAAGAACTGAAGGCATCAATTAATTTGGACCTTGTCCTCCCATTTTTGATCATGGTTTTTGCAAGTGATAAAACATAGCCTTGGTTGTTGTTGTTGTTTTAATGGTTACTGGCTGTTTGTTTGATTCTTCGGGAAGTTTGAACTCTTTTGACTTTAATATTCACATCTGTTTTTTAAATGGTAGTTCCAGCTCGAAGACTTCATTTTTGAGGGCTAAAATCAAGAGGAAACAATGACTGATGATCAAGACCTTTCTGAAGTAGAAATGAGTCCTGTTGGTTCTGAAGACCATCACTGCCTTTCACCAGGACCTTCCATGGCATCAGACACCAACTCTCATCTTACCAACTCTGGCAGTGGTGAGATGGGGAAAGTGAAGAAGGAACAACAAGACACAGAGGCAGATGATGATAAGTTTCCAGTGTGCATCCGGGAGGCAGTCAGCCAGGTACTGAGTGGTTATGATTGGACCCTAGTGCCCATGCCTGTGCGTGTCAATGGAAGCAGCAAGAGCAAGCCCCATGTCAAACGGCCTATGAATGCCTTCATGGTGTGGGCTCAAGCGGCCCGGAGGAAGCTGGCTGATCAGTATCCTCACCTTCACAATGCAGAACTTAGTAAGACGCTTGGGAAGCTCTGGAGGTAAGAACAATTGGGAGGAAGGGGGCAGGTAAAGAAACCACATAATGCAAGGTCAACTCGAGGCACAATGGAGAGTGAGAGAAGCTCAGCAAGTATTGATTTAAAGGATATATCTTTGCAATTTTTGGTGTTAAGACAGGGATTGTCAAAAAATAGGCAGACAGCCAATAGAATGAAACATCCCAAGTGCTGTCAATATAAAATTTAACTCATATGTTGATCTTGTCTGTTCTCTTATCTCTGCCATGAGGCCCAGTTGACCTGGCCATTCAGTCTTGGGCCCATAAATTTTTATTTCAGATACTGTGTACTATGACCCCTCTGAGTTATATTCCTTCAGTCTAAATCCTTGATCATCTTCTAATCCTAAGCATTTGGCATGCTGGAAGGGAATGATGGAAATTACATTTGGAGGTACTTGGAGGGCACCCAAATGGAATAGGCAAATTTAAACCTTTCTTCCTTGTCAAACCAAGGGTCTTTGTTCTGCTGGGGAGCATCTAACACTAGAACAATGATTTTCAGGAATCCACCAATATTGGGAAAGAGAAGTTTTATCTTCTAAAGCAGTTCAAATAACTATATTTTTTTCTCCATGAGGGAAAACAAATCCTTCTATTGGGGAGAAAGAACAAAATGATTACTAATGATGTGGTGAGATGCAGGTACCATGAAAGAAGCAGTTTGTTCTTATTAGAAACCATCCCATTTTTAATCACAGGAGTGAATAATTTGTAGTTATGTGATACGATGATGGGATTTGGTAAAGGATTGGTGACAAGGTTTGGGAAAAGAAGGATTAGTGGAGAGGTGATAAATTTAAAATTAAAGATAGGATCCTCTATGTTGCTAATTAGCCACACACCTCCTTTGTAAATAGTAGTACTTGGCTGATCAACTGGGCATTTGTAACTTTTGGGTGATCAAAGTGAGGAACAGAGTTATCTTTATGGAACTTATACTACTTAGCAGGAACAAGCCAGCACCTACCTAACAGTAGAGATTGTTGCATTGTCCTTGTTCTTCTATTACATGGACCTAGACTTGAAGAAGCATTTACATTTCAGAGGCACTGTGTTTTCCCAGCATTCAGATCACATTAGATTGCTGCCAGGAGAAAAACGCAATCAATTATCACATCTAGAAGAACCTATTAGAATACAATTATGAGAATTTCAAGGGTATCCATTGGAGACTGCCCATGCAATCATTGATTTAAAATGGATACAACTCAATTTATAGGCACCACAGTAATAGCTTGTAAAAGAGGACTCACAATGGAGCTGAAATCATGTGGATGGAAAGAAAGCATGGAAATCCCTTTGATAGTTTCATCTTCCCTCAGATAATCCTGATGCTATATCCTAAGGATTTATTTTTATAATTAAAATGGTTATTTTATCATGGGACTTTTTGCATTAGGTGTTAGCTGATTTTTTAGGGAAAATATAAGCTTATTTATACACTGAAGTCTAATCAAACACTGAAAAAGATGCTTAAGGGAACAGAATAAAATTTGCCTCTCTTCCTGTCATATTGCGTTATAAGTTTAGAATTTTGGATATGCAGGAGTTTCGTGCAACATCTCATCTGAGGTGGACTTTCTTTGATTGTCCATCCAAGTAAACTTAAAGTTGGATTCTGTTGCTGTGGGATATTCTTTTGAATTCATTGTAACACATGTGAAGCAATTAAACATCACAACAAAAGTCAAAATAAAGGTTAAATTAATTACATTATTTCTAATATGATCCTCAGAATTTGGGTTTAAAAAAATCTACTTTTTTTCCAAATAGTGGAATATTAGAAAATAGCTTTGCAACAAAACAAAATGAAATATATAATTTTCATTGTATCACGTGATTCCTTCGGACAAGGAAATATAAACAACAAGGGACTCAAAATTCCAGCATCTAGCCACACTGCTTGTTTTCAAGACTTTGTCCCATCCCACCCGACTATCATTCCTTCAAAAGATCTAAATAAGGTGTAGTTCATGTGATTCATTTTGCTAAGCAATTTGGTTATGGGGAGCAACCCAAGACCCATGTGATGTCGGGTTAAGAATTTCACTTCTTTTCTGGCACATTTGTAACTGACTTCTGCTAAAAGGCAAATGATTGACTAGAGTTCAATAGTGTACAATAGTACATATTGCATACTGAACTTCCTATGTTCTTCTCAAGTAGGGCTAAAAATGTTTAAACTTTGAACAGCCACTGGCTAATAACTGGACAATCAACTGATCAGAACTAGTGATCTAATTTTAGATGCAGCATGTGTGTTTTTTTTAATTACTTCCCTAAAATTGTTTGATACGTACTCCATTAAGACATTGGGATTTTCTTAGTGAAAACAAACTTAATATTAAGGATTTTGGTCTCAGTTCTTTAGCTATGTGATTTAAAGGCAACTATCTTTCCGAATAAGGTAGCCGTGAAACAGAGATATTGAGTGCAAGTCATATGTGAAATCTATTCCCTTCAGTATTTTAATTTGTCTCTTTGGTGCTGGACAGCATTCACGAAATATTTGAGTGATTAATTTGTTGATTCCAGTTTATCAAAATTGAAACCTGTTTCTATTTCTTTTGATTAACTCAAGCAAAAGGGCTTCCTAAAAAAATAAATGAATATAAAGAAACATGTAGATCACAACTAAGATTTCTAAGATATCCTGGTCATATCTCATTTTTTCCAAAATATCCTACAGAAGCATTTTTGTAAGCAGTTCATGATGAACTACTGTGATAAACTCTGGCTTCGTAAGGTTACGAAGAGATGTTACTTCACAGGAAACTGTTTGCATTCACTATTGCATAGATTAGTAAATCTACTGTTACTACTAATGCTGCTTTTGCTGCTGCTGCTGCTGCTACTAATATTTAGAGTTTGAAATCAGATTAACATAGTTGTGACACCCAGACAGCTTAAATCTTAGGAATCCAACCCATTCAATTAAAAATGACCTCTACTTATTTATTTATATATTAAATAAATATTTATTTAACATAACCTTTATTTATTTAGTTGAAGAAAATTTTTAATGCATATTAATTTTCTTGATCCTTCTAAACAATTTTTTGTGAGGAGTTGTTCTTTGACCAGCTATAAATTTATTTCTGCGAATACTGGTATAATCATGTTAGTTATAAATTAGTAAATATAGTCAGTGTTGAGATATAAACCAACAAGGCAATCAATGTCTTTATTTAATTGCATTAAGATCAGTGACAAACACATACTGTAAAATGCTAAATCAGTGTCAATCATATTGGCAATGAGTAGATTAAGCAGCAGTGAATGATATCTATAAGTATCTTCCCTTTGTTATTAGATCAAATCAGGAATCATCATAAGACCTTTCTTCCCATTTTTTTCTCATGATTGGATGCAGTAATTATTGAACTACTACAATAGTGTTAAGAATCATATTAAATACTGTGACTTAAACCATATTAAATATTGTGACTCCTGCAAGGGCAAATCAAATAAAAATGGAGCATTTGGAAGTGCATCTCTTCTTTGGGCATAGAGGGAGATATATCAAATTTTGAATTTACTTTAAAGTCAACGTCAAGCTCATTGATGATACTAGATTGTAGCGATTGGCTTTTGAAAGTGTCTGGTTTGTAAAAGAGGACATAGAATGATAGCCATATTTTTATGTTTTCGTTTTCATAAATTTGATGCTGCACTTACTCTTATATTTATCTGATTATATTTTTGACTGTATATATTTCAAAATGAGAGGCTATACTCTTAAACACATCAAAATAATGATACATGCTGAATTCAATAGAATCTGCTCCAAATAAACATCCTTAGGGTACCACACAATCATTTCATCATACAGTTATAATTATAATTAATCATCATACAGTTATTATTATTATGGCCCCCCTAATTATGCTCTTTATTATGAAGAGCTCCATAGAATATCTATGGCTTCTTTTTTAATATTATATAGTAGTTTATATCTGCTTCAGGCACAATTCTTGATCCTATATATTTTCCTTTTTACTTTAATATCCCATTATATTTATTGCCGCTTGCTGTAGTCCTGCTTGGTTAGTTCTGGTTTTAGGAAAGCAGTCACAACATATCTAAGGGACAAATCAAAATGTCTGCTTTCTCAATAATCCTGATTTATGTCTCTATTTGCTTTGTCTTGTTTGCTTTTGTTAACAAAAACTTCCTTGTATCGCTCTTCTGTAACACAGCATTTCTCTTTTCCCCCCCGTTTTATATCTTGCTGCCAACATTTTAAAATCATCTTAAATATTATTTAAATAAATATTATCTTAACTATAAATTCCAAAATAAACAAGTAAATATATATTTCAAGTTTTTTAAAAAAATAAAACAATTTTACTTCATGCTTTCGGTATAAAGCTCACAGGCAGCAGAAATTCAGTCATTAAAATGTTAAGTTTGGAACCAGTCATTTTCTTTTCTGATCCCAGATGCACAGAGGGTGTCTCCCAGATCTTGTGACCATGTTCTATGGGACCTACAGCTGCCACTCCTGTCCTTGAGACAGGAATTCTGCACTGTAGAAGCCCTGTGTCTGCCTTCCCATGTAGATTAGACAGGAAGCCGACTAGATGAGCTAATTTTACTTAATTGTAAAGCTGCATTAAGAGAATCTTGCAAGTTTGACAGTAGAAACTTTTCATTGTCTCTTTTACTGTCTGATAAATTAGGGATGTTCCTTTCTGAGTTTCTTTCTCTGCCCATTAAGCAGCTGCAGGTTGTATCCAGGTGGCATCTCTTCCCTCCATCTCCCAGGGGCATTCTCACATTCCATTACATCCGTTGCAACCAAGGGGTAACCCAGTACATAGCTTTCCGTGGATTGATGCTACAGTGACTGTATTGATTGAGTCACTTAACTTGGAAATGGACAGTAACAAGTCTGTAGAATAACTTTTGGCTACCAGATGCCTTCCAGGTATGTTGTTGGACTACAACTCCCATCCCCTGGAACAGAACAATGGTGATATAGTCCTCCAGAAGGCATCGGGCTACAGAAGGCTACTTTATGGTACCAAAAAGCAAGAAACCAGCTTTCATTTTTTTTCTACGGTAAATGAAATAAGCTGTATTACAAAGGAACTTTTGAGCAATGGTGGCCCAGGTTTGAAACAGCCTCCAAAGTTCTTCAGAGGTTGTCCCTGAGTTGCACTTTTTAATACAAAAGAAGAGGTGAATCATTAAACATAGAACGGTCATGAACATTATTTAATTAATTCATTTCAATTTAATTTAGGTTTTGTTCTGGCCTTTTGTCCTTTCTGAGAGTGCAACTCTTGGCACACTATTTACATATCAAATGTAGCCAATGGCTGAAAAACCAGTTTATACCCTTGCATTAATGAAATTGCTCATGGACAAATAATACTTTTCTTATGAAAGTGCAGGAAAGATTTCAATCTTTTCATTTATATGTTTATTTCTTACATGCATATGTACATCGCCTGCTCTGTCAATTCCTGATATTTACAATACCGCAATAAATATCATAATCCCAAATTAAATTTTATTCAATAGAACTTTAAAAGCATAATCCAAAAAAACATAAAATAAATAAAGAGATTTACAAACTAATAAAACACAGACTAAAAGTTTCAAAGTTAACATTAGATTAATGTTGCATTTAACAGTGATCAAAACCATTAGTAAAGTCAATATGATTCATATTATCTTGGCTATCTTTGTTAACTATAGAATAGTTCCCAAATCGGAAATCCTCCCACAGATGTTTCCTGTTCCAAAACTCCTGCGTTCAGGGAAAGTTCTCATTGCCTTCCTAAATATTCACAGGGAGAGGGCTATCCTCACCTTGAAGGACGGGCTATTCCAGAGCAGGCAATTAATGTAGGAACACATGCAGGAATCAGAACCTGGCCTGATTCCTAAAGTGGAACTGAAGTCAAAGTCTGGATTGTCACTTCTCTTGTCCTGACAAGCATGCATGCACCACTAAAAAGACTAACATTTATCTTTTACACAGCACTTTCGGCCAGCCACTAAAGCAAATTTTGCTTTATACACTGTCTTTTCTGGACAAAAATGAAATAAAATCAAAATCACAGTGTATAGCAGTGTTTCTCAACCTTGGCAGTTTGAAATCCACGCATCTTCAAACTGCCGCGGTTGAGAAACACTGATGTATAGCATCTCCTCCTCTGCGTGGAATGAAAATCCGCTGGTGAAGTTCTCTTTATTTTTTAAGATAGTCCAGAATATAACTCACAGCAACACAAAACATAATATACACCTTTACTAGCTTCATAAACCATAATGGTGTTTATGCCTTGCTTCTCATCACATCTTCAAAGCATCTGCTACGAGTCAAGTGCAACTACAGTATTTTACTCCCTATGGACTAAAGTACATGCCTTTTGCCTGATGTGTTGAATTTGTAACTGTTGTACAACCAGAAACCAAGACTGTTTCAGCTCTATTGTATCCAGAAGATTTTTTAAAAAAAATATTCTTCTCTTCTTATCAATATTTTTTTAGTGGCAATAGCCAAAAGGGTATTCCCCATCTACATTCTTATATTATTGCTTCCACAGTCTGCTACAATGAGGAATCTTCCTACAATTTTGGAAATTCCTCTGATTTTTTTACAGGCAGAGGCAGTAGGGTATTTGCATTATTCATTGTGGAAATAATACCTGCACCTCCATGGGAAAATTAATATTTTAATGGGAAGAGAACTTTTACTAAGATCCCTTAAAATTATATTTAAAAATTTTAGTATGTCATATGTGTTAGCTCATGCTCTCATAATAAGGCTACATATCATGCCAGTAATATTTCTACATTACTGAGAATAGCTTGTCTAAAGTATCCTCTCGTATAGTTTTTACAAGGAGTATCGGAGATTGTCCTTATTCTCAATCTATGACTTATGACCTCATGCGTAATGAATTTCTTACACAGTGCTATCTCTTATTTAAGGAATTGCACGTGCTTACCGCATGTGTACATTTTTATTTTTGCCACATGTTGATTATGTGCCATCACATCAGTGTTAACTTTTTGCAACTGCACAGATAGATTTCCTCCAAGACAATGTGTTCCTAACCTCGCCCCTCAAGTCTTCCAACAGTGCACTCATCACCACTCAAACTGAGTCCATCCACTTTGCTGCCGGTCGTCCTTTCCTTTCTTTCCTTTCACCTTTCCCAGCATAATAGATTTCAGCAGAAAACTAGGTCTTCACGTATTGTGTCTGATGTAGAAAACAATCGAGCCTGATCATTTCTGCTTCATGTGAGAACTCTGGGTTGATCTGTTCAATGATCCATTGGTTTGCTTTCTTGACTGTTCACAGTATTCCCAGAATCTTCTCCAGTCCCAACATTCAAAGGAGTCAATATTTTTTCTATCCTGCTTCTTCAAAGTCCTACCTTAGCTTTCATAGAGTGTAACTAGGAATATAATTGGATTCATTAGGCTAATCATCATAGGTATATACATCACAACATCTGAATATCATTTTCAATTGCCATATGTATATGTTGGAAAATATATATGATAGCATTTTACATATGCGCAGATGTAAACTGGTACGGGAGCATTAACAATGATATACCCAAGGGGTGTCATAAAATGATCATTTCGTTAGTTGCACAGGTTCACATCCAGAATATTTGCCTTGTTTTGCAGAGGTCATTATCGTTTTTCCCCAGAAGAATAATTGTTAATTTCTTGCAGCAAAACCAATATTTTTGTGGTGTCTTAAAGATCAATAGACTTTCATTTTGTTCAATGTTGATTCTGTTCAAAGTTGAATAATCAGTTGAATAAATGTATTGGCAGATTTTAATATTGAAGGTCAGTTCTGGAATTCATAGAATTATAATTATGCCTGAAAAAAAAATGTATATGTGGTTCTTAATTGTTAAAGACACTTTGAAATAAAATGTAGGTAATTGAACATTACTAATAGTAATACTTGAATGCTAAGATGAAGAAAGCAGAATTTTCAAATTCCTATGAGTGTATAGAATATATCTCTAAATTTCTTCTAAAAATTAATTGCTGACCAGTAAAAAGGATTCAGGGAAAGGGCTATAATAGATGAATGATTTATCTGAATGATTACTACATAAATAAAATGAAAACTGAGATCTAATTTCATTGCATATTTTTCTTCTACTTACTGCATCATTAGCAGATGATGCAGATGATAATTCTCAGTTGATACTGTTTGAATTCCCACCATGATCAAACCAGATTTAGACATTAGGTTCAAGTCACCGTTTGCTTTTAAATAGTTTGTTGATGTTCAAAACTAGCTATGTTCACACCACAGACTAAGCTAATTATCATCTGCATTGTCTGCTAATGATGCAGTAAGCAGAAGAAACCCATGGATTTTTTACAATTTGTGTACATCATTTGGAAGATGAATCTAGTGAAAATGAAATTTTTATCCATTTTGCCAATTCCAGCAAGGATGGAGTAAGAGTAGAACAGAAGCTTTTTGAATGTTGCATTTTTGCATTTGACAATTGGTTGGTTGGTTCTTCTCAATGATTTTTTTCTTTATGGAAATAGTATTTAGTACCTGAGAATAAATGCTAAAGAAATTATTGTCTGCCAGATTCACTGGGAAAAGTACGGAAGTACAGGGTTTCTGCAGCCCGGAAAATTCATGAGATGTGGAAGCCTTGAAATTCTGTCAGATTGAAAAGGCATTTTTGAGCAGACAGAACTGCAAACTCCCTAAAGAATTGTAGAGAGAGATGTAAGTGTGGATTCTTCTACATGTTGTGAGCCTGATCCGTTGGGAAAGAAGGACAATAAGAAAAACAGTATCTGTCATAATGTATAAAGGCAAGGCTGCTGCATGTAGAGACTAAAATGCTGCTATTTACAGCACCCTCTCCTGGACAAGATATCCAATAACACATTCCAACAGGAATAAAAATCGTTACCCAAAATAAATCCATAGGAATTTACTGTGGTTGCAAAAAGAAAAAAAATACTTAGACTTGTGATTACCTAATTGCTGCATGCATCCATGAAAAGAGGAAGGTGAATTTGTAATATGCCATAAAAATTCTCTGGTGCACTTTTAGTTTTTGGTAAGCAAATTCAGGTATTTAGAAGAGGATCATTAAGCACCAAACACTGCAAGATACGTTAAGCATCCGTGTTGTACACACACTCGTGCACACAGACCAAAAATCATTATGCCAGTTGGTGAAAGTTTTCCTAAGAGTTTTTGACAGCATCATAGTATATAAGTGATTGTACAACTTTCCTTGTATTTTTTTTTAATCAAATAACTCAGTTTTCCCAATTTGGTGTCCTCCAGGTGTGTTGGCCTCTAAGTACCCCATTATTCCTAATCATTATGAAAATATAAGAATAGGAGGACCAAATCAAAGCCCATCTTAGACCAGGATTTTCTCATTGATCAACTGGATGCTCAGAAGGAGGAGGTGGAGACGTATTTATTTTATTAATTAATTAATTAATTAATTCAATTTATATACCGCCCTTTTCCCGAGGGACTCAGGGCGGTTTACAGGGCTCTAAAAACATATAATACAA